>PVHY01001051.1:0-177468 GCA_004024945.1 Uropsilus gracilis | reverse complement strand
TGAGAGACTGAGGATTTTGGGGCAATCTGGGAAAGGACTTTGGACAATACTGAGAAAGGGTTTGGACAATGTTGAAGTATTCTGAGTCTTGCATGTTTCTTTTGTAGTTAATAGGATAATTAGAAATCACTTTGTTAGAAATAAATTAGTCTGCACTGCACTGATTGTTTTGCATTGGCTTGGTATTTTGGTTGAGAAGACTGGGGATGGTGGTAAGGACCCACGAGTGGAAAGTTTAAACTGTGTTTTAAAGTTTTTCTTTTCTGCAGTTTTTGGAGCTGAAAGCAGAGAGCAGTTGGCTGGCTTTTGCATATCAATGGTAAAGGTGATCAGTGAAAATGCTAATGAAGAGTGTGTAGCCTGCTTTGTAAAGAGTAGCAGGCAAATAGGGGTAAACAGTTAAGTCAAGTCAAAAAGTCTTCATTTTTACCCACTTTCAGCCCCACTACAAAGGGGACCAACCATCTGCCAGTGCCTATCCTCATTATGAAACCTTTAACACGAACATCGAACATCGGCTGGGAAAAATACTCCCAATGCCAAAGACTGAATTAAAAAGCAAAGAAGCAGCAAAATGTGACAGAAGATGGGTCAGAGCTGACAATCAGTACGAAGGAGGATGTACTGAAGGATACAAACATGCATGAACTGGCTACCTGCAACAAAGATACAGCTGGAAAACTAAGCACAGGCTGCTGTGTCCCAGGAAAACACATCTACACCTGGCAAAAGAACATGGCTCCAGGAAAGAAGAGGAAGAATCCAACAGACTAAAAATTGATCAATAACTGGCAGTGAAACAAGAGATGGAGTGACCAGAGGCAGGAACAAGTGGAAGGGGAGGGGAGAGGAACACGTCAAAAAAATTTTTTTAATAAAATAAAATGCACTGTAATTAGTTGGGGGAAACCAAACCACAATTTATAACATTGTTTATATGGGGAAAAACTTTCAAAGCTTAATATGGTACATAACGCAATTGTTTTGTTTTTTTTTTTAAAAATCCACAGGATCAATGAAGTTATGAAGTCAAGTGAAAAAATGTCATATGTGAACTTCTTGAGTATAAGTTCAGTTTTGTTTGTAGTTGTTCCCTCTGGTGCCTGCCATGAAAGAAAGCATATGTAGCACATTAGAGTTGAGAAGCATTAACCAAAGAAAACATCAAGGCACTAAGTATGCCTCAAGGCATCTCAATAACAGAGGTGCTTCACTCAAGCCTGCTTTTCATTTAGAAGTCTATGGAAGCTGAAGATTATGCCAGGCACTTGACCTTATGTTTTAACACCACCCATCAGCACCTGCTAGAATTTATCAATTGCTCCTAAAATGAAGCAAAGCTTTCCTTGTCCTGGTTTATTTAAACGCTTACTCCTTACTCCAGCTCCCTAAAGAGTTTTGATTCGACCAAGTTGCTGGAGGGCTGACCTTGCAAAAAAGGTCAAAGGGAAACCCTGCTTTTAGAAGAAGTGTTGGAACAAATTCTTATTAAGAAGAAAACCTGTCCTTTGTTTTGGTGTTGTTTTTCTTGTACAACCACACAAACAATAACCCCAGCCTTGGTAATCCTTCAGGCGAATCACATGGTTTCTAGGGAGGTATTACCAATGGTAGACAACAGTATGGAATATTTTTTCAAATCCATTTGCTTTCAGACACCACACGACGAATCAACTTAAAGCCCAAACAATACAGTCATGGCATTCTTTTTTTTTTTCCCCACTTGTTTACTGAATGAGATTCAAGCAAAACAACTCGGGCTTAATCTGCCCCATTAATGAATGTCAAGACCCTCATGCACTGCCCAGACAGCCAGCGACCCAAGAGGCATACGACTTCGCAGAGAACTCAGAAGTTCCAAGTGCTAAGGAGAGGTCAGTCTGCGACTTGCCCAGTGACCTTACATAAGCCTTCCAGTTCTGTTTTTTCCATCTGCAAACTGAAGAATGTGAGTGACTCTAAAATAAATAGCCCAGAATCCACTCCCTTCCAAAGGTTTTTACTTTCTTTTCAGGCTAGACCTCAATATATCAACCATTCCTTTTCACTACCAAAAATTCCAGGACCCACACAACAGTTTTCTTATTTTCCTCTGCTTCATTTCCATTCTTCTGAATAGCTGTTTCCAGAACTGGAAACTCAAATATCTTGCCTATGCAGCTAAGGAAAAGGAAAGAAAGACAGTGTCATAAGAAATGTCATCAGAAACAAGCATGAAACAAAAAAAAGCTATCGTTATCAAATTGGCAGCTGTTAATTGTTGGTGTTTCAGGAAAAATGTACAGAGCCCCTAGAGAGAAGGCATGATGGTAGTTGTGTAAATACATGTCACAGGGTATAAAGGCAAGGGATTTTTTTATCTCACTGTGAAAATAATAAATAAAATATTTACACTCTGTAATGGTTTCATGTCTACTCCAGGGAGGTGTCTGTCCACTCTAAATCCCTATACATTTTTTTAGTGACCACCTTTAAAAAAGGGGTCACTGTAGATAAAATTTAGCAGAGTGCTGACATGAGATCTTCCTGGAATATAAGGTAAACCCTACATTTAATGGCCAGTGTCCTTAGAAGACACAGAGCGGAAAAGATGACAGACCACAGAGGGTAAAGGAAAGAGGGAGGCAGACAAGAGTGAAATAGCCACAAGTCAAGAGTCTAGGAACAGCAACAGCCAACAGCTGTAAGAGACAAGAAGCAAAATGCTTTAGAACCTTCAAAGGTAGGTGATGCTGCAGACACCTTGATTTCAGACTTCCAGCCTCCAGAACTGTGAGAAAATCGATGTCTACTGATTTATGCCACCAAGTTTGTGGTAATGTTACAGCTGCTTCAGGAAATGAACACCAATTCTATCTACCATATTCTATCCATCAAATCCCTAAATTAACCTCTCTTAAACACATAAAACCATCCTTTCACTACTGCCATCTCTCTGACTTAGCAACCATCATTGGAGAAACTTCTCAATATTCTAAAACCTTCATCAGTGTATTGTGCTGTCACATAAAACAGATGCTTCCTAAACATCCCAAGTCTTTTCCACCTCCCAGAAATGAACATTTCTCAAATAAGTAGAATTAAGTAAGTTACAAACTATGCGTTAAGTGGGTAGAGAACATAATCTGATGTCCCCAAACCTATTCTGTACCCTACCTCACCACATATTATCTGTGTGAACTTGAATAAGTCCCTTAATGTCCCTGGCCTTCAGCTTACTTGTAAAGTGTGAATAAAAGCATCAACATTCACACAGTTGTTAGAAGGCTCAGCTCACAAATGTGAAAATGAGTGGGTGCAGAAATCAGCAGTGTTCTTCATAGAGCGCATGAGCACTGTTTCATCTCCCTCCGTACACAGGCAGAGAAACTGAGGGCCTGGGAGATTCAGGGACAGAGACAGCTAGTAACTGGCTAGCCTTGCCAAATCTGAATCAGGATGTTTATTCAGCACACACCCCAGAAGCTTTATTTATACAGCTGGCCTCTTCCCTGAATTTGAGTGCTGTCAAGCAAAGTTTGTGAGAATCGGCATGGAAGTGGGCAGAAAAAAGCAAGTGAAACTTCACCTTGCCTGTGTGAGGGGGCAGCAAGCAAATGACTGACCCCTCTACCAAAGCAGGACAAATATGGTGAGTCTCTCACCCCTCAAAGACCAAAGCCACCTCTTGCTTCTGTCACACCTCCTTGCTAACGCTAGGAACTCTAATCAAAGATTGAATCTCATTTCTGTTATTATTTTTTTCATTTACAGAACTGTTCTTGAAGCACTAGCCCTGGGACAAACACAGCCACCAGTGGCTCAACAAAAGGATGCTAGTAGGAGTTGGGTGTCTTCATTACCCCATAATCAACAACTCCAAGGCTTACGTCTCACCTCCACGAGAAGGCGCTGTGGCATTTCTTCCCAGCTCCATCGCAAAGACCAGTACTCCACTATAGAGGGTGAGCCAGATCTTTGGATCATGCAAATTCTTTTGAGTTTTTCTATTCTGTTGTCTTTTTCAAATATAATTTTCCCTGCCAGTATTTTCCAGAAATGCCTCAGATTTTCTCATCACAGCCTTTCCCATCAGTCTGCTCAAACCTACGGATTTTTTTTTTCTTACCTTTTGGGGAAATCTCGTTTCAATGAGACTGGCATGAAAAGCAAATAAATATTTATGTAACTTCATCATCTTGAGAAAAGTGCACCTTTGAAACTGTGTTGGTCAATTAAAAAAAAAATCATTAGTCTGCTCCACTACCCTTACTCCACTTACTGAACTGAAATTTGCAGGGGTAGAAAGCACAGGCAGGGTTGAGAGCCACTTTGATATACCTCCTGGTATAATTAAGGCAGTGTGTAGAAAGCACAAAATAAATCACTGGCAGTCAGTTCGTTTTGTTTAGGTACTAGGCTATGCCCCCCTAAAAGTTAATTAAAAATTACTAGCCCAACTCAAGGATATAACTAGTACTTTGCGATCTAAACCCTCTCTCAGTGGCTGCTTTGTTAAATACAACAGCTGGCAGGGGGTGTCTAGCTAGGATTCTATGCCCATATTCATTTCTTCCTGTACACACAATAGTAATACCCCATACTTACCTCACAAGAGTGTTCATTTAAGGAATGTGAAAACAATTTAAATAAACCTTGTTGACTAAAGTGTGTGACAAAAGCATTGCATCAAACACTGTGTTATCCATCCTGTAGTCAGTCAAATTTTCATAAGAGTATTGCATTAGTTCAAGCTACCATAACAAAGAACCATAAATTGCCTTAAAAAGCCAAACATTTCTCACAATTCTGGATGCTAGAAGCTAGGGTCCCAGCATGGTCGGGTTCCAGTGACAACTCTCTTCCCCGTTTGCACATGGGGGGGGGTCTCTCTCCCTTCTCAGAAAGGCACTATGCCCATTATGAAAATTCCACCCTCATGGTCTAATTGCCTCCCAGTTACCTTCACACTGGAGATGAGAGCTGCCAAACATGACTGGGGGCAGAGAGGCACAAACATGCAATCCAAGTATACTATCCTCTCACTTGACCTTTCCACCTAGTCAGAATTATGTTAACCCTGAATCTTCCAAGATGATGTTCATTTCTGTCAGCAAATGAGTTCCTCTTAGTCAACACTTAACACTGTAGTCTCTCTTGGAGCTGCATCACCTGATCTGTGATGCAGGTGGGCTACTGAATAGAGTGTCACTCACGGTGAGACTCCCCAGAGCCAAGGAGATTTTTAAAAGGTAGTTTTTGAATACTGATTTCTGCCATCCTGTGAGGCAAAATCTAAAGAAGTTGATGACACCTGCTCTCCCCACACGGTGCCCCAGGCAAGAGAGACCCCAATTCTTTTGTTTGTTTCTACTTGATCATAGACCTGGATGACAATGCTGTCTTTCACTCTCCACAGTGACCAAGAATCTCTTTGAATGAAACTGTTGCCATCTCATAAGTGGCTGGGTTGCAATACAGCGATCTTTTTAGAGTGAAGATTATTTTGGGGTGTCATCCTCCTCTCACTCCCCCCCTCACTTGAAAACAAGCTAAGAAGATGACTTTTTCATACCAAAGGTGATTTTTTTAAATAGCAAATAGTGGAACAAACATCAGTCAAAGCTGTATCTACTTGACTTTTTTCTCTGCACATGCACAACAATATTATCAAGCTTATATGGTTGCTTAAGTCTAAATATATGAAGTAGAAGATTTGGCAGATACCTCCCAAAAGCAAAATGTTTATTAATGGGATTGACTACTTTGAATAATAATTCTTCCAAGATCATATATGCAATTTATTCATCTAACTGGTTGTGGGCTTGGACAACCTCTCTGAACCTTGGCTTGTTCATCTATCATCTATCAAATAAATTAATAATATGTACAATAAACCACACAGATTAAGAATTAAGTGTAAGCGCATGTGATAAAGTATAACTCAAGTGTATGGTATGACTGTTATTATTATTATCATGATCATCAAATAAAATATAGCAGCATCAAAATGAGCCTGATGCCATTCCATGTGTATTGATAATGACTCAGGACTCCAAGAGAAGCATATGCAGTTACATACAGGAAAGTGGAGCCCAAAGTTAAAGTCAATATCTTCATACTTGAAATAAATTATCATTTGTGGTTTGTGCATTTAGCAGAGAGTGAAAATAATAAAGATGCAAAATTTCTTGATGGCACTAATTATTTTGTTCTAGATTTTGAAAACACACCTCTCATGCAAAGCTGCTTTCTTCTTCTGTGCAAATGAATTTCAATCTCCAGGATCCATGTAAAATATACGGTTCGGTCTGATACTGACATTTTCTTCCTATAATTTAAAGCAACCTAACTGTACTATTTACTTTATCACTCAGATTTTTTTAAAAAGGACCTTATAATTTACACAGCCACATTTTAAAAGAAGAGTTCCTTTTATAGTTAAGCTTCCTCTCCAATAGAAAGGACACACATTTCAATTAAAACATTACACTTATTTCAGCAGCAGCTTTTTTCCCCTCTGTGCTCCTCTACCTTTGCCTGAACACTCTGCTTTAGAAACTCCTACCCTCACGTTCCTGTATCAAGTAAACTGGGATAAGAATGTAATTCATCATTTAATTGACTGCATTTAAACATAAAGGCAAAACTGCAAAACTCTCAAGAAGTTTATAGTAGTAAAGAAAGATTTCAAAATGAGATGGAGTTTGCTGGGACCAAGGAAGGATTTTTTTTAAAAAAAATCTTACATACCTAGTTTAATCATTCTGAACACATCTTTGTATGCATTTGAGTACAACATGTTAATTCTATAGTATATCCTGAGTCAGACTGGGTCAGGTCCCCTCCTAAGGGCTCACATTGGCCTTAGTTCTAGTTCTGAATTTCCCTCTGATTGAGGGAAAGTTCTCATCTCCTCCAATACCCACCCACAGAAGCACAAACCCAGACCACACCCTATTCCTCACCCTCTTATCATCCTTGTCATGCTTAGTGTCTGTCCTGTACAAATCCACAAGATTTAACAGAAAACCCTAGTCACACTTGCACCCAGGTTAAAGAAACCTCATCTGGGAGCACTAGTCCAATTTGCAAGAGTATGTCCCAAATTATTCCAAAAATTGGGTAAAATACAACTTGGATGAAATCTCTCTCTCTCTCTCTCTCTCTCTCTCTCTCTCTCTCTCTCTCTCATACACACACACACACACACATACACACCTCTTAGCAATCCCTCAGCCAGTCCTACCCTCTCTGTCTTCAGAGAATCCCACAGTTGATGTGGCAGGAAACTTGAGTTATAGGAAGTGACAGGGTCTCTTCTGTTCTCCTAGAATTGCAAAGTCCAGTTGCAGAGTGGCAGATACCACAACCCAGCTAGATGGGCTAGATATAGTGGTGGGAGAGAGCAACAGGTGTCAAGGTATCTAGTCCAACTTGGCATTTCCCAACATGGAGGCTAAAAATGCTTAATAGTTATGTGGTGGTTGTTGTTTCAAACATTTCCTTTAAGAGTCACAGGGATCCGGTCTCCTTTTCAAGGAGTACTGAGTAGCGACATCTAGTGGCCCCTAACTAGATTACTCTTAGACTATAGCGCCATGAAAAAAAAAATAGCTTTCAGAAAACTCAGTGTTATTTTAAGTAATCACTGTAGCCTATATTTCTGCCACGATAAGGGAGAAATACTTGGGCATGTGAATCTCTGTGTTCCCATCTCCTCATCTGTAAATCAGAGAGAAATGTATGGAGTGCTTGGGCTGGGCTGAGCAAAGGTTTGGAGGAGGAAGATAACATGTGCAAAGTACTTAGAATGGTGCTGATATTCATGGATGGGGTGGAAATTTGGAGTGAAATAATCAGTGCTAATCAGTGAGTTACTTTAGAATCCCACTCCAACTGGCTTTTCTATAACATAAAAATTATATATATATTTTTTTTTTTTTTGAGACTAGGTCTTGCTATTTTTTGCCCATGGGACCTCAGGCTCTCATTGCCCGGGGTATCACAGACTCAAGCGATCCCCAGCCTCAGCTTCCCAGGTAGCTGGGATGACAGGCGCGTGCCACCACGCCCAGCTATTTTTTTTTGGAACTAGGTCTCACTACAGGCCCAGGCGGGACTTGAACCATGATCCCTAGCCCCGGCCGCCTCATAGGCTGAAGCTTACAGGCACGAACCACCGTGCCCGGCCAAAAATTATATTTTAAATACTGAATTAAAATACAGTCATTCCCCTCCTCACAATCTTCTGGTTCTGCTGACCCACAGGGAGATGTGCCCCCTTGTACTATGCAGTTTCACATGTCCTGAATATCGCATCACTCTGCACACCCTCAGGGATGTGGGGTCTTCACTTTGAGAAAACCAGTATTATCTAAGACCTTCCTGAAAGCTCAGCAGCCACCCACACTGCTCCAGGTTTATGGGCAAAGTCTGAACTTCTTAGGTGAGATGTCAATTCAGTTTGCCACAGTCCACATCACTCCCTGGCACCTTGCACTTCTCCCCTTTATGTTGCCTGTTGGCTGTAAGAACAGTGTATCTTCATATTCTCTTTTAAACATTACAAAATAAAATTCATCTCTCTCATTTTGGAGTTGAAGGTCTTTCATGGTTCATCCCTCTGATCACATTTTATTCATACGACCCCTTCATACCAGGGACAGTCATGAAGAGTTGTCCCTATCCAGCTTGTGTCTCTCTCTCCAGCCAGTTCCAGCTGTTCATCTAGAATACCTCTTTGCACCAAATTTCTGCCTCTCTTTTAAGAGGCCTGTCTTAAGTTCCATCAAAACCTTGAAAATGTCCCTCTGGCTGTCACAGCCTGCAAGAATTTCCTCCCTGCATTTGTTTTGTCATCTCTATGTGGAGTTAATAAGCCTCATAGGGAGGTTGTTGTGTCAGGGACTTGGTACCCAGCAAATCACACATGGTGTATCAATGAGGTCTTGTTTTTATAAGTTTATCTTTCTCACCTGATAACTCAACCAACTATTGTCATTTTTAAGCCACATTTTAATTATAGCAAAATATACATAGCATAAAATTTACTACTTTAACCATTGTCAAGCACATAGTCCAAGGGTCTATTGTGCACTGCTGTGCAACCATCACCAGCATTTGTCCCAGAAATGAAACTCTGTACCCATCCATCAAATGTTAACTTTCTTCCTTCCATCCAGGCCCTAGAAAGCACCTTTCTATTTCCTGTCTCTGAATTTGACTACTCTACATAAGAGGAATCATAGAGTTATTGTCCTTCTGTGATGGATTTATTGCACTTAGTAAAAGGTCTTTAGAGTTCATTAATGTGTGACAAGTGTCAGAATGTCATTCCTTTAGAGGCTGAATAACATCCTTTTATAGGTACTGTACAAGTCACATTTTTTTATGCATTCATCTGCTGACGAACATTTAGGCTGCAGCACCTTTTGTGAATAATACGAATGTGATTGCACATAATTCTTCTAGGTATATGGGTGTACAAATATCTGTTCAAATCCCTGACTTCAGTTTTTTTGTGGCAACAACCAGAAGTGGAATTGCTGGGTCATATGGTAATTCTGTGCTCAATTTTTTCAGAAACTACTGTATCATTTCCATCGCAGTGGAACCATTTTATATTCCCACCAATAATGCACAGGACTTCCAATTTCCCTACATCCTTGCTACACTAATTTTTCTTTTCTTTTTCATAAAAGTCATCCTGATAGTGTGAACTCTTGATTTTCTACTGTCTTAATCTCCAGTTTATAACTTTACTTGTTACTTCCTTATTTTACTCAATACTTTATTTCATTTTATTTTATTTTATTTTATTTGGCTAACAGAATCACAAACTTCATGGCAGAGATTGTTAAATGTCCATTTACTTACTCTCCCATCAGCCTCCACCTCAGTCATTTACCTTCCCTCAGAGTTACCTAATACAGAGTCTTAGTCCCCAAAGTGTGGCCCCTCATAGTATGCGCACAACTACGAGCTTGCTAAAAAATGTAATTCTCAGGTCCATTCCTACCACTTAGGGACCAGAATTTACATTTTCAACAAGGGGTCTACAAGCACATTAAGAGGTGAGCAGCACCAGGGTGAAAAGAGGCAACTTACCATCATTCTGTTGACAGAGACTGGTACCTTATTTTCTAGGTGCTCTAGAAATGTTTGCTGATTGAAGGATTAATGAGAAAAAGTAACAGCCTTGTTAACTCCCACAAGCAGGCATTTATCAAAAATGTGAAAAAACATCTATTGAAAAGTAGCTCAAAGCAGGTTGAAAAATAGGGCAGAGAAAATTGTCACAGTCAAGAGGAAGCTAAGGAGACATGACAAGTAAATGGTACGTGGCAACCTGGATGGGAACCTGGGATAAAGGTCATTAGGCAAAAACTAAGAAACCTGAATAAAATATGTGGTATAGTTCATAACAGTGCATGAATATTGGTTCATTAATTTTTACAAATGTGCCACACTAACAGAAGTGGTTAGTAGTTGCAAAATAGGGTGCGGGGTATATGGGAACTCTCTGTATAACTGCCATAGTTTATCCATAAATCTAAAACTAAGATAGAAGGTTTATTTTAAAAGAGAAGGCAGAGAATAGGCAGGGAGTGAATGACAGTCACTTGCACATATGTTGAGACATCATCTATGTCACTAATTTCCTGCTATGGAATAGGTGGGTGTCTCTAGTACCTTGTGTAATCAAAATGACGCCTCTGTAAAGGAGGAATGATGGTCACCAGCTGCTTGTCTCTAAATCCATTATCTGTCCAGTGTCACTCTGCTAGGCCTGAGACAAGCCTCTGTTATCTAACTGGCTCTTCATCTTTCCCCTGGGGGGACCACTCACTAAAAAGGCATCAAGAATCTGGGGTTAAGGACATAGTTCATGCTAAAAAATACTCTTGCACTGCCTTATCTGCCTTTCCTGGGTTGAAATGTGTTTTTCTGAAATTAAAATTTAAGTTATATCAATTCTTAGAGGAAAATACTGATTTGAGTCAAACTAATATCAAGTGCTATAGGGAACTAAGTATTACTGACAGGCTACTAAGTTCAATATGCTGATAACTCTCTCTCCCTCTCTCCGTAGAATTAACATGCACATTTTTTAGTTTTAAATGTGCAATGCAGTAATTCAAAAATTTGTATACACTGCAAAATGATCATCCCAATAAGTCTTTGAACCATATGTTCATAACTTCCAAATTGGCAATACTCTATTATTAATTATAGTGCCTATGTAGTACATTACAATTTTTTGACTTCTTTACTTTGTAGCTAGATGCAATATCTTTTGTTCCTCTTCACCCACTTCCCCCACTCCACAACCTTCCTCTCCCCTTTAAACATTAATCTGTTTCTGTCTCTATGAACGCAAAAACACACCCATACATATAATGTAATCCATATATAATGTAGTCATATGATAATTATCTATTTCACTTAGCGTAATTTGTTCAAGGTCCATGTTGTTGCAAATGGCAAGATTTCATTCTTTTACATGGTTGAGTAGCATTCAATAAAGTCATTATTTTTAAGAATGACTTCTTTCTTCACTCCCCAAGTAAGTTTCTGGGTACATCAACTTTGCTTATATTAAAATACTGACCTCAGGCTGCACCTGTTGGGGAGATCCCAGGTAGGTTGTGTTCTCTCTTACAGAGGGTGCAGTAGGGTGCAGGCCAACTGCTCCCCCCTCTGAGGGTTGCCAGGTCACGGTGGCTGCTTCCATGTGGTCCAGGGCTCTGCCCCTCCCACCCCAGGTTGGGGTGGGAGGAGTCACATCCCCTTCAGGTTGCTATGTCTGGAGGGGAGGCCTCGGGTAGGTCCCCCAAGCCTAGAGAGGGGAGACCTCGGAGGGGAGACCTGGTGGGGTTTTAGCCCCATGCACCAGCAGATGGTGTTTGCATCTGCAGCCCAGATTGGTGGAGGCATGTTGCCCCCAGCCCCCAGCCAAAGGGGTACTTGGATGGCACAGGCATGGCCATCTGGGTCCTGTCCCCATGCAGGACGGTACCAGCACATGGGTGGGGGAGGGGGAGAATGCTCTTCTATTTTACGCTCACTCCAGCCTATCTTCAGGAAGAGGAAGAACATACATAACGCAAACCCCATCACAGAATGGGTGAGGGACCAGGTAAAAATCTGGCCCACAAGCCTGAGCTGGACACAGAAGATGGACAACTGAAAGAACCAGTGCAGGCGAGGCAGGAGAAACAACTATGCAAGCATGATGTCACGAAGTGCACCTATGTGCTCACCAGGTCTGGAAGACCCAGGACCTCATTTTGGAGATGCCTTCTAGGAGAGCAAGGTGCCCCTCCCCACTACACGAGAGGAAAGGAAAGCCAAAGACTGGGGGCATTGGCCCCACAGCAAAGCTGCAAACTGAGGCAGAAGAGATAATCTACAATGGTCAATCACAAATACCTATATCCACAGAGAAACTTCTTCACTGGCACTGCAGGGGGTGAGACCCCCTAAATCTGATGCCAGAACCATAAAGTAAAGCAGCAAAACAACAGAGATGGGATTGGAGAAGACAACCTCCAACAAGAAAACATGGACAGACCACAAATAAATATAGACTGGCTGCCCAACACAAACTTAAGACTGAAAACCTACCAGCAAGGCTTGCCTGGTTCCAAGAACACAGTCCCTCACCCAATGAAAGAACACTACTACAGGAAAGAAAGAGACTAATGAACTTAACACAGACTAGCAAACAACAAAGAGCGGGGTGTGAGAGAACGGAGGAGGAACCGGGGTGGGGAGATCCCAAAAACCATTTACTGAGGTTGTGATTTAAAGAATAAAAATTAATAAAAGTTAAAAATAAATAAATAAATAAATAAAAATAAAAAATAAAAAGATACCCCCCCCAAAATACTGACCTCAGGGAAGTAAGCACCATCAAATTCATTCTACACTTAAAAAATTCATAAAATTAGTAATAATTAAGATGATCATTAGCGTTTCTTCTTTTTAAATATATGAAATATTTTGCCACATATTATATATATATATGAGATCTTGTTTCATTTACTGTAGAAACCAATCCTGTGAGACAGGTGCTATTATTTCCATGAAATATTTGAAACACATTTTAACAGTATAGGAGAGATAGGTTTAACAACTGCATATGATGAAGACTACTTTGAAATTAGATAATTTTGTATTCTGTAGCAGGGAAATGATACGGCTACCAAAACGCTAATATAATGTTATCCCAAATGAATAAAAATATACTGCCTGGAATGATGAGAAAATGATGACAGCAGAATACATTCTAAAAACCAATGTCAGATACTTCAAGCATGCCATCCCTTTATTGCTCACAAAGTTTCCTTAGGGAAAAGATGTCTCCATCTTACAAGATGAGCAAACTTGAGATTCAAAGATAAGTACATGGCACATGTCACACACTTTGCAAGTGGAAGAGCTGGATTTTGAGACCAGGTCTATCTGATGGCCAAGCCTGTGCCCTTTCTGTGATGAGCACTCCACCCAGGGCAAGACAATGGTGACCCAGTTCTGGAATTACACATTTATTCCAAGTCTGCATTTTGAAAGGTGATATGAAGAAACCAAGAAAATGCAGCCCATAGACAGTGATCAGAGGAAGGAGAATCAAAAATACTTCCTGTGAGAAACAATGAGAGAAGGAACTTGGTCCTGAAAGAAGATGTTACAGGAAGTCACAACTGTCCCACTCCAAATTTGAAATGCTGCCATGTAGGAAAAGGGACAGACATTGGGCAGGTCTAAGAAAGCAGAACTAGGGCTAAGGCAGGCCAGAGTTAGAGGGAGACAGACATGTGTTTCAATAAAGAAGAACACTGAAGATTTATTCTAGAGGAGTCACTATCTCACAGGGTAGTTTGTTCTGCCTCCCTACCAGTGAGAGGTCACAGATGATCTAGATGAACATTGATCTCAAATGCTAGACTGACTTTAAGATCCTCTCTAACTCTGACTCAAGACTCGGTTATCCTGATATAGAGTTTGACCACACAGCCCACTTACATAGAATACACCTAGGCTGTGTAAAAAACACAACATTTCAAGATGTTAAATTACAAATTATATCTGATTCGCAGTAAACATATTGAAGTTTTTGAGGGCATTTCAGGAACATCACCATGAACATTAAAGGGCATCAGGCAGCAGGTATACAGAATGTCAGTGAGAGGAAGTTGCAAAGAATGAGTGTCCAATTGAGTCTTAGATCTGGAAGGGCTTGTTAGCTTGTGTCTTAGTGAGCCACAAGGATGGAGCTCCTGTGTCTTCACGTAGCAGAGAGGCTCTGAAGAGGGGTTCAGGGAGAGGTTGAAGCAAGTACCAGGCTCCTCACAAAAGAATGTCCTGTGCAAGAGTTGTTCATGCAATGTTCCCAAGGAATCAGCAAGAATGTAAGAGAAGTTGGAGAAGAATATGGGAGAAATTACCACAAGGGCTTTGTAACTCTAGAGCAAGGAGGCTCAAACTTCTATCACTCATTAGTTAGTGGAAAGGCTGGTTCTTTCCTTCAGAAGAATGGCATCATTACCACATACCTTTTGCCAGTTTCTCAATTTCATTTTTATGTAATGTTTCTAGAGTATTGGACAAATATGCCTCTTCCGCTTGTCTCTCCATCTATTCTGGAGCTAAGTTCACTGACTAAACAAGACAGATCTCCCCTAACAATCTGGGGAAAGGATGACATTATCCTTTAGGCAATGGGGGCAGTGAGCCTCACAGAGTCTTCCTAGCAGCTAGCAATCCTGAAGCATTATCTGTAGCTAATATACACACAGAAACAGGCAGGCCAAAGTTTCCTCCTGGGATAATATCACATGAAGGAAATGCTTCGGGCATAAATTCACATAGAATTAGTCATGTGCCTCCACCCACGATAGATATGGTTACCCTTGGTTGCTTGTTATGCAGGTGTAACCCAGGCAAGTCAACAAGAAATACCTTTTGGTCCATAAAAGTCTTTCTATGTCTAGAACTTTCTTTCTGATGATTTGGGTGCAATCTAAAGAATCATAATTCGAAATCAATACATAAAACTACCAATGGAAAATGTTTTGTCGGTCCTATCATTTCTTGCAGATCCAGTGCTTCCGAGAAACGATTACATTTATGTAGTCACTGGGTTCCACTACCAGAAATTAAAAATTTTAATTTAATTACCCAAAATAATGCTAATCAAAAGGGACAAAGACAAATGAAAGAGAAAGCGCTTTAAACCACCAGACTGAATATACTGCTACCTAGTATAAAGAGTTCTCTTGTCAAAAACCTGAGAATCAAGGCAAGAGGCTAGGGATTGCTTGAGTTTGAGGGTTCTATACTACATAGCAAGACCTGGTCTCGAAAAAGCTGCCAGTCGTGGCAGCAGGCACCTATAATCCCAGTGACCTGGGAGACTGAGGCTGGGGATCACTTGAGTCTACAGGATTGGGACTACCCCAGTCAACATAGCAAGACCTAGTCTTTAAAACAAAAACAAAAACAAAAAAAACACCTAAGATCACATCTCCAAACACGAAAGAGAAAACAGGGCCAGACTTGGTGCTAAGGAACATGGTTTTGGTATCCCTCCTGCAATTAAATGGCTACAGAATTTCTGAATCCTCATGAACCATTTTACCAAGTTCAAAAAGTCTGTGATATTACTATCATTCCCTACTACTTCTTTAAAGATCTATTATCTCCAAGCTAAGATGCTCCTGCACTGGTAGGCCTTATTATCACCAGGAGTGCCATATTCATTGCTTTGCAAGGGGGTTATACACCCCCAGACACCAATGTGAGATTTGCTACAGACAATGTGTTTAAAACAGAAGTATGTGTGACTTCTGGATAGAAGTTCTAAAATGCAGTAGTCTCTTAATCATGCTCTTTTCTACCATACAACAATGTTTCCTGGAGGGGCAATTCTGTCTCAGGTCCCAGAGCAAAGATTGCAAAGAGATGAGCTATAGCAAATCTGCAAGAAACAAGAAACACAAATAAGGAGTTTCTATTGTCATCAATAGCTAAGACTTTGGGCCTCTAATGCACTGTTTATCATCACAGCAAAACCTAGTCTATTCTTACTGCTCTGCTTGTCACTGTCAAATCAGTTAGTAACTGCAAAAGACTTGATCTTCAGGATTACAAGTTCCAATTCTGAAATTGTTTCAGACAGATTACGTGCTAACATACGTCTCCTAGAAAAACTAGGCATTTACTCAAAAGTTTTTCTTTAGATTGTCACTAAAAATAGGTTGACTTGCTAACCTGGGAATTCTGTAACAGTTGCTCTTGTCTTTTACTAATTACTATGATATTAGTCAGAAAAGGCAAAAATACATAGTGCATCTGTTATGAGCAACAAAGCGAAACATTAGCTATTCATAGCAAAATGAGCACTTTCGGGAGGCTTGAGATTCTCATTCAAAGATGTAGAAAAAAATCAGGGATGTAGTACTACAAAAATGTTCAATTATTAACGGCAAAGAAAGTAAAAAGATGAGGTGCCAGTTAGAAAATGATTTACACAAACTACATATTCCATAACCATAGATGGACTAAAATTTGCTTTTTCTACTTTAAAGAGACTTCCAATATCCTATTTTGAATTCCAGTTGCCATAGAAACCAGTAGGTTTCTGGATGGGATTCCATCATGATGGCTGCATAATTTGGTGCACAAAGAAGAAGGCATCTCACTGTCTCAACTGAAAAAAAAGCCACTACTTTGGTTTGTATTCTTTGACGCGTTTCACAATTTGAAGCTAAAATATCTTAAAAATTGAGGTACATGACCACAATACACTTACAAATTTAGATATTCTGTTTTCAAAGAGATCTTAGCTGACAACATAGCTGTGTCCCTCAGTTGTGCTATTTGTAGCTAGGTCATGATATGCCATGTGAGGGTCCAGGCCCACCTATCTATATTTGCTCAGCCATGAGGTAGTGGGGACAGTTATTTTTAGGCACAGCAGTAATCATTGTGCTTTGGATAAACCACAAGAGCTATAATACAGACACAACAAATATAATTGCAATAACAGCTAGCATTTACAGTATGCTTAATATTATAAATTGTTTCTACATTCGATTCAAACAACCTCATGAGGTGGGTAACACTATCACTTCCATTTTGTTGATGGAGAAATTGAGAACAACGCGTTCACACAGTTTCCAACATATTAGAGATAGAACTGGATTCCAGTCCAGAAATACTGGTTCCAGAAATTGTACATTTAATCCTGCCTCTCTGACAATCCCAGAAATTGTCAACACAAATATGAACAAGCTTAGCTCAGATTTAGGATACAGGTATGTAACCTGTCCCACAGTTCTGAAGCTCCCAGACACATAATCCTGGGACTGTTATTGAAAATGCATGGTCTAAGGTCTCCCCTCCAAAATTATGATTCAACAGTCAGTAGGTAGGACCTGTGCTCCTGTATTTTAACAGTGGGCCTTGCAATACTGATGCAAGAGTTCCACAAGTCTATTCAAATTCAGTCAATGAAATAAATGAACCATCCTCACCTATTCCAGACAAACACAGAAAGCCTTAAGTCTTTTAAGACAGCCAAAACCAAAAACTCCTGAGAACAGAAAAGCAGCAAATGAATATCTGAAAACAATAAATCTATTGTATTTTATTTCTTATAATTTTTTTCAGAACTTTGGTCAGCATCCATTTCTTCTAACTTCATACATAGTTCTAAGAAAGATGGTTATCTAATTTCAAAATCACAAAAGACTAGTAGCAAAAATAAAAAAAGAAATAAGGGACCTTAGAAATAAAAGTAATGACAGTACCTAGTGCAGGCAGGCAGGAAGTGAGAAAGGAGGAAGAAAAGCTTACAGATCTGAAAATTCAAAGCCCACAGGCCTGGGAACACAAGTATGAACTCCACCCAAGTCCAGGGAGGATTCCAAAAACAAAAAGAGGGGATTTAATGATTTATTATACTTTGCATACTATTTTCCAAAGAGAATGACTTCAAATATTTAAAGAAACTTTCCATTTAAAATAGCTAAATTTATAATATTTGGGTGATTAGAAACTATTATGGATCTTTTCCCTCTTGGGCTAAGCAGATTCTTGGTGGAGGTGGAAAGGCTGATTGGTGTCTAGGACCTGGGTTTGGGGGAAAGGGGTACACACACCATCATGTGTTTCATTCTCGCAGGCCTGAGAAATGAATGTTGCTTTGACAGTGACACAATGGGCAGATTTCTAGCTTGAAAAAAGGCCATATGTGCTTGCACTTGGGAGTATTTTTGACTGGAATGCAGGCTTTCCAGGTGTTTACTTAGATGATAATTTTCTGCTATACTACTTTTCCCTTGGTATAATTGGATGATAGAAGTTATTTAAAATCATTTCTGGTTGCTGCTATGCCTTGGGGATATGATTTTATATACAAGCATCTTCTCAACCCTACTTCTACTTCTGATGGTCAATCAGAACTGATATAAAAGGTCAAATGCACATGTGCATAAGACAAGGAAAGGAAATAATCCTCAGAGTTTGAGTTCCGTATATTTACCTGTAATGGCACAAAACAGCTCTTCAGTACATGCTAAATAGGTGGGGGGCTGTGTGGATGCATGAGTGAATAGGTGGATAGAGGTTGAATATGGGGGTGGACAGATTTGTAGAAGAATAGGTGGGACACTGAAAGGAAAAATGAATAGACACAAAAAAGTTTTTCTGATAATGCAGAAGATGTTAATACCAAGAATAATAATTAAAGGAGGTTAAAACAGGTAGACAATATTTCATTTTATAGATTATCTTTGGGGGATAGGGATACACACACCATAACATGTTTCACTCTCCCAGGCCTGGGAAATATGTCACTTTGACAGTGACACAATGGTCAGACTTCTTTGTGACAGTGTCACAAAAGCCATCGCTGTTAGTGCTTATACTTACGAGTATTTTTGACTACAGTTCAGGCTTCCCAGGTATTAGATAAATGACATCTGATTAAAGTTAGATGACCACCAAAAATATACAGGGTGTGCATGCAGGTGTGTATGTGTACTTGTGTATGTGATACTGTGAATGGGGGAAATACTCAGTAAAGTTTTCTCCCTCTTTTCTCTTCCTATTCTGAAGCTATCAAACAACTCACACAGCTGCTGTGAGACAAGGCCCTGCTATGGAAATACAGGCCAAGTCAGCAGTGCATGTGTTAGTCAGAGGGGAGCAAGTGGGTTCCTTAGACTTAGAGGCAGTCTGGATGGGAGCTGAGAGAGTAAGGAAGACCCAGAGAGCAGATGCTGAAACCCTTAAAAAAGAGGAAAAAATATCGCTCAACTTTAGTTATCTCCAAGTCAAGATATTTTTTTACTTGCTTGTTCATTTGTGCATTATTTCTTCTGACATGACACTGGTTTAGAACACTGTTTAAGTTTCAGGAGTACAGTTTCACACCTTGACAAATAAATACAGCACACTGCACCCACCACCAATGATTTAGGTACCATCCATCATGGTCTAATCAATTCCACCCTTCCAACCCACTTCCCCCCTGGTAACCACTTTACTGTAGTCATAATCTAAAGATTAGCTTTTGCTTAATTTTGCTTATGCATTCACTTTGTTGAACTTGAGGTTTTTAATCGTCAGCTTATGGTACTGACTTGTAACCATCCACAAGCCAAGTCTCTTGAACGCAGAGGTTCTGATTCTATTTATTATGAATAATACCCTTTGCAGAAAAGGACAGTCTTATCCTGCTGTGTCCCTGTGAAAAATCAGGGCTGAAAAAGGTTGTTATGCATATGTAGACCTACTTCAGTTTTAGTAGGAAAAAAAAATGATTTCCTAACCCTTCCAAGATGTTTCCAATCCTGTTTGGGACTTTCAGTTAAGAACTGGTCAGGATCAGGGGTAGAGAGAGCACTATCTGTCTATTACTCTGACAAGCTGGTAGGAATATAGGCAACCAGTGGCCCCAGAAACTGTCTTTGGGATTTAGGATAGTAACTTTCTGATGTTGTTAGTATTTTGGTTACTTCTTGTGGCTATTCCTCTTGATTCTAAAGGCAACGAGAAAAAAAACCTTTATGCATAACAGTAAAGAATGAAGTAAGTCATGACAACATATTATGCTACAGAAAACGGATGCCTGTACAACAAGCCTAACCAGGCAGAAATAATGAAACAGACATCAAAGAAGTTACTTGGGGTTCTAAGCTGAGGAATAGGAATAAGAACGGGAAAGTAAGAATTAAACATATAAGTAAAACATTCCGACACAACATGAAAAGAGAAATAGGGCTAAGGATGCACGATGGCCAATGGAATGTCTTAGCAAAACCCAGTGACTCAAGTCTTAGACCATGTTATTTAACATATAGTTAAATATTATGACATCACACATTACTGCCTGTTGAACAAAAGCCCTTTTCAAACACAGGAATGGTTTTGTTTGAAGGGATACTTCAAGTGAATAATAAACTGTTCTTCCAGCAAGTCCTCACTTAATGTGATTTATAGGTTCTTGGAAACTGACTTTAAGCAAAAGCATGTATAATGAATAACAATGGAAGCAAGTCCTCGAAAAGTTTCTTTAAAAGTTGGCATAGACTGTGTGCTTCTCATCAGTATTACAAGGGAACAATACTGAGCAAAACATTCTTTGAGGATCTTGTGTACTTGGAGAGAAGCATTGACAGACTGCTTTGCCTTTAGCTCTCAAAGACATTTTGAGAAAAGTAAAATTATTTGGAAGCATTCAGCAAATAAAAGGACATGGTTGCACAAAAAAATAGAGAGTCAGAATGTCATGAGTTCATAATGCTGGAGTTTTCTAAAAACCAAAAGCCAAGTATTCAAAGAGAAGCCAGTTAACTCTGGGAAGAGTTTTCAGAAAGATGAAATAATAATAAGAGGGTAAGCAGCATTTTATGAAGTTTTAGAAACTCACAGTGAATATATGTTCATTGTAGCACTAATTATAGTAGCCAAGTTATGGAAACAGCCTAAGTGCACAAAAACAGATGATACACATTCATGATGAAATATTATTTACACACAAAAAAGATAACATGGATAGAACTAGAAGGAATTATGATAAGCATATATGAGAGCAGAGAAACATATACCCAGTAATTTCACTCATGTTAAATAAAAAGCATTAAAAAAAAAAAAAGAAATCAGCACAACTAAACCAAAACAAACCCTAGAACTCTGACTACAGAATCTAGACTACCAGAAGATAAGGATGGGGGATTGGCAGCAGAGGTGGGAAGGACCCAACAAACTGAGGTAGCGTGATCTGAGGGTGGAGAGGGTGTGGTAACCTCTATCTGAAGGTATATGAACTTATATTCCTAAATCATATGCAACATTGAAATGCAACCTTACCGCAATTAAAGTTGATACAATGAAAAAATTGGGCAAGAAGTCATGATGACTTTTCAGAGAGCATTTCAGTATAGAGTTGTGCTGAATTGCTTCATGCAGTGCAGTCAGTCAGAGGAAACCAGTAAATCAGATACCAAACCTAAAGAATGCAATGGACCAAGCCAAAAGCTTCTTTCAAGTTGAGCAAGGGCAGGACATCTGATGGCCCCAGGTCAGTGAGCACACATCAAAGTCATGACCAGGAAGACCTGGGGGACCAATGACAGAGGTACACCTATTGACAATGATAAGGGGCTTGACTAGTGAAATGCTTCGTTGATAAAGTTGGAATCATGAGCAGGGGTCAAGAGTATGATTTGACTACAGTATCTGATGATTAAGACAAATATCTGGTCAGCAAACCTATGCCCCTAAAACCAAAGTCTAAATGACATATTTTCACTTTTAACCCTGCCTCTTCTATCTCATATGATGGATGCTATATAAGATATCAATAAAACAAGGCCAGGATCTCATTACTCTTCAGCAGGTCTGCCACTAGCCATCAGATCCATGACTCCTTGCTTCTTCTTAATCAGTATGTTGTCATGCCCACAATACCTGCTTCTATATTGTTGACCATATGCAACATAGGGTGATGGGGGCAAGAAGATGCTCCTATATAACAAGTATATTGGACCTGAGGAAATAAAGGCAGCTCTTCCAAACATAATTCTTCTAAGATGTTTGACATCAAAGAGAGGAGAGCAAGATCCCACAGCAGCTTAGGAAAACTATAAAGAGTTGAGATACGGGCAATTGGTTTGGTTTTATTCTTAACTTTGGTATCAGGGATGGAGTTTCCTAAGTACCACTACAAAGGAGACATTCTCAGAAAGCAGGAAGAAATGAAGTTCAAGAGCGTAAGCAACAGTAATAAGTAACAGATGACCATACAAAGTGAGCACGTTAGAATATAAAGATATTAAATAGGTAAATTGCTTCTAGACCCTAAAGAGCACAAATGGAAAAAAAAAAAACTTATCTAAACTTTTTGGAGTCATGTACGTACAGATGCAGTTTATGATATGTCCTGAACCCTAAACCATTTCCTAGCTTCTTTGGCTTTTTGGACTTTGTCTCCTGAATTCCTTAGATTATTTTGTCTCCCAAAGGCTGGGGACATTAAAATTCCAAAAATTATGATTCAAGGGTATGAAACATTGGGATTACAACCCTAGACAATCAGTCATATTTCATTAATGAAGAAAAGATTCTGTTCTCCTATGAACCCCAAATCTCCACCACAGTTCAGCAAGAAGTCATTACAGAAGACAGGCCTTTGCCCACTGGCCCTCGAGAATGAGGGAGTGTACACACAGAAGACACAGTTGTCACTGCCTTCACCCTTGCTCTGTTTCTGTTCACCTATGGAAGAAACTCTTCATCCCTGTTTACCATTCTGTAGGCAAAACCAGCTGAGACCAAGATGGAAAAATTTTGGAGTGATTCACCATCACCATATTTACTTAAACTAACACAAGATCTGGAATCCATGGCACCATAACCTCTGCCCTTGATGAATGACACCAGCTCCAGCAGCAGATGGCCACAAGTCAAGATAACATCAAAATAGAACATGTTAACCCACACATCCCACACAGCTCCTGTCCCTTTAAAAATTCTAAACTTGAGGGACTGGATATAGAAACTGAGGGTGCTCGTTTAGCCATCTCAAGATGCCAGCACTTGAATGAACCTTTGCTTTCCAAACTTCAGCTTCTATCTCTTGATTGACTTGTGAGTGTGAGTAGTTGAACTTGAATCTGGCAGCATAACGATCAAGCACCGGAGGAGGTAGTTTTGGAAAGGAAGGCCCAACGCATCCCATCTGAAACAATACTGGAAGGAGGCAAAAGGCTGAACAGGGGTGCCTAAAATGTGTTTCATATACATGCATACTTTGAATTTACTATCTGCATATATGGCTTTCCCTCGAAGTGCAAAAATAACTGAGACGTGAAGATGATTTTTCTCAAATTACATAGAAAAATGCAATCCATTGTAGAATGATCTCAAATAAATAATACTACATATTGGAATGTAAACAGTTAAAACATCAAGTAAGGAAAATATTACTCCTAAGACAGCCGAAACTTGACTTAATAAAAACAGAGGTATTAATCAATGCCATCTTCCCTTTACATTCAATTCACAAAGATATGCCAGTTACAGAGATTTGAAAAGTCACTTAATATGAAAGTAACTTTTTAAATATTGTCAAAACTTCAGAGAATACTTGACACCCTTTCTGGATATTATAAAGTGCCTGTTTTCTCTATTCATACTTCTCTTTGTGATTTGGTACTGCTTTGCCAAGTATAAAAATTATATTTGATTTTAAGACTTCAGTTTAGGGGAGGTACTATGTTCCCCATCCCCATTACATGTAGCCTCCTTGGACTAGCTACTGGGATCTAAAGAGAGCTGAACAGTCAGGGGAAGCTATACAGCACAGAAGGCAGGTAGGTTCGGGAAAATAGGTGTCTTGCTTCTGTGGCCCAACTTGTACTGAGGGACTTGGGGGAATTTGGAAGGAGATGCAGGGAAGAGAAAGATACAGACATTTGGAAGAGACAGGTAGGTGAGAGATATGGAGAAAATGACAATGGTTTTCATCTTGATTTATCCTATGATTTTGCTTCTTTCTTCAGGATTTCCCTTACCCTTTTCTTGCTGTACCTACCAAAAGGTACCTTCAATTTCTGGCAGGATTTGGGGACTCAGCAGCCCCACTTCAGACCAACCCTGTTTGGCTGGGCATTTGCCCATATTTGGATGTTTTATTAGGAAACTCTTTTAGGAATTTCTTCTCTCTGTGCTGAGTGATTCTGTCACACTAAGAGTCTGCTCTGTCTTTATGTAGCAGACAGCAGGATCCCATTTTAGAGTGAGTAAGTTTGGGGGTCCCTGGGTATCAATTGCATACTCACATTCATGGAATTAGAGACAATACATGTGGAACTATACACTGAGCTTTGAAAGAAAGAAAGTGAAAATGCTAGAAGTTATCTGACACTTCTTTTTTATGCGTCCTCTCTTCAATCTCATCTCTTACCCTTAGGAAGGCATATCTCACTGAACACTGGCTTTTGTCTTCTTCCTGGAGAGAGTTTCATTAACAGACAATATACTTAAAATTTAGGTCATGTGCATTCAGGAAAGGCAAGCCCCTTATCTCCACACATGTCTAGCTTCATTTATAAAATTACCCAAAGCTCCATTTATAAAAAGCACCCAAAGTTCCATTTATAAAAGCACATTTACACACAAGTTCCCACATAACCATGGTGATTTCATGAAACCACCACACCAAATTTGAGAGAGATCAAGGACCTCTCTGCTCCTCTGCTCAATAATGCACTTAATACTTGTATCTCTCCCCTCCAACTACCTCTGCCTCATCCCAATACACAACACTCATAACACTGCTCTTATTTTAACAACTACAAATAACACGGTTCATTTCGTTTTCATCATTCATCATATCTGAAGGGAGGGCATTGTGGTCTCACGTGTCCATAGCCATGAAAGACAAGTGGTGGAGAAAATGTGAAATGAGTCACTATGTCACAAAAGAACACAATTTGTGGCTCAAGTCATACAAAAAGGCAGGTGCTTCAAAATATCTTTTAAAAAACAATGAATTCAGTCACATACAATATTAAAATATGAACAGCTGCAAGAATTACATCCATTGCTACTTTTTTTTCCTAAAATCTCTGCATTTTATAACTATTGACAAGAAATGCAATATTCCCTCCCAAAAAGATGCCACATATCATAGATCTCCATCTCTTTATTATGCTTGATTTATGTCTGTTTGTGTGTGTTAAAGCACGGGCTTTATTTTTGATGATATGTAGTCTCTAAATGTATATCATACTCTATACTTACCAAGCCACATAGTTAGATATTTGTTATGACTCTTCATTTAATGACATGAAGTCAAAAAATTATAGAAAGTTACATGTTTCACTCAGCTCCAAAGCACCCCCTCACCACAGTGTTTTTGCCATGACTCCCTATTCTATCAGGCGCAGTTCTCACAATTTAAGTCACCATTTGAGCAGTGAGAAGGAACTTGGGGCTATTTTGCGGTTGCTTGAGTTTCTACTCCTTTTCTTATATTTCTGGGGCAGCATATTGGTGGGAAGGCAGTCAGGCTTCTTCATTCTCAGTCTTCTCCTTTGTCTCTACAACAGAGGTGGAATTCATGGCCTTTGGCCCAGATTTCAGGTCCCCTCTCCCCTGAAACCTTAAACACCTCCCTCAGGAGAAGCAACCTTATCAGTCTACACAAATTGTGTGCTGGCACATTGAGTCACTGTTTAAAAAAAAAAAAAGTGAAAAGTGAAAGTCAGGAATGGCTTAGAGGTGGGGAAAGCCCTGTCAGGAAGTAGCCAGATGATTCAGCTGTCCCCAGGTGGACATGTTGGATGATGTTGTGACAGTCACAACATCATCCATTTTTCAATGAGAAGAATTTATTATTTTGTTTGCCTTGTTTTTTCTAATTTTATAGCATTAAAATAAAAAAATATGGTATTTATTTCAATCTTCATCGATTCATTGACACCTGATTTGTGTCCCAATGTATATCATTCAGAAAATTCCATAGGCACTTGAGAAAAATGTAAATTATGTTGCTTTAGGATGGAATATGCTGTAGATATTTGTTAGGCCCAAGTGATTAGCTTAGTTATTTAAAACTATCATGTCCATATTTTTTTAAGGAAAAAAAAATACCTACCACCACTTCTTACAGCTCCCCACATACTTTCTCTACCCATCCCCCTCTTGACCTCTGGTAAGCTTAGTTATTAATATTAGCTCACATATTCTTATTTTGCTTCACCAGTTCTTCTACCTTGTTTCTTTATATTTCCCATATCTGCAAAATCACCCAATACTGTCTATCATTCTGGCTAACTTTGGTTTGCATGATCCCTTCAAGACTCTTCCATTTTGCTTCAAATGGCAGAATTTCATCTTTCTTCAGATCTGAACAGTATTGTATCCATTGTATACAGACTGTTCCTTTATCCAATCATCTATGATTGGGCACTCGGTTGCAATCATATCTCAGCTATTATAAATATGCCACACACAGACACACACACAACACATTGTGGAGCATGGTTTGTGGAATTGATGCTTTCATGTTATTCAGCTGAATATCAAGAACTGGGATTGTCAGATTCTATGGTATTTCTATTTTGGGCTATTTTTAAGAAAAAAAAAAAAGGGTCCAGACCACTTTTCAAAATGACTGCACCAAGTTACATTCCCAGAAGTTTCTATTTCTTGACAATGTTCGCAATTAGAAAAATTGAAAAGGTCCAAGAACAGCAATACTTAAACAAATCTGGATTAAAAAGTGAAAGGAGAATGTGCTTTATGGGAGTGTTATACTGGCATTAACATTAATTCCTGAAATTAACTTTTAAATATCTTTCCCCCCCCAATGCTGGTGTGTTATCTGTTTTGAAAAGTAACTGAAGTATAGAATTCAAAGAAATGAAAGCATTTCTGTTATTACATAGTCAAAAAAAAAAGAGATGAATTAGAACTGTGTGCTAGAGCCACACACAACTTTACTACAGTAACAACTGATATTTAAAATAAACAAGAACAGTGAATAATGAAATAGAAATAGAAAATGTCAAGAACACACAAATGTTTTTGACTTAAGGATCAATTTGTTTAACAATTCAAAGTGAGTTGAGAGAAAGAGCAAGCGACTAAAACTAAACTTTTGTAGATACTGATTTTGTAGTGGTGTAGCTTGAGATATTTAATTTTCACCATTTTAATTTATCTACTTTTCCATTTAAGCAGCTTCCATAATATCTCTACATAGTAGACATTGTGATTTTCTGATAGTTTAGTTCTAACAATGACACTAAAAGATTATATGTTATTTTAGCTTTGAACCATGAAATAAAGAGATGAGAAATACTTGCCTCAATCATTGCTTATTAATTCAACTATGACAGGCTTATTGTATCTTTCCCACAAACATATCATTACACAGCGCAGGGGGGCTACAACCTCAGTGATCTGTCATTTTAATAATGGTAGACACTCATTTTTAAATAGCAAAACCATAAATCTAAAACTCAATATTAAATTTCAATTTGACATCTTGGTTGAATTATTTCCAACCACTAACTTCTACGTTGCTATACCAGTAAACAACTTTGGAATTTTACTGTTCTCCCACTTCTGCCCCACCTTCAAAACCTTTACTTTCATTTGTATATGTTATATGTGATGATTTTACTAAAAAAAGAAAGTGGGCCAAAGAATTTTCTCCTTCATGCTATAAAGAGTGCAATCACACAAACATTAAAGCTGAGAATGGAGATGGGGGAGGTGCAGAACAACAAGACAAGGACATTTTCTCCAAGTTCTCCTAAACTGTCTACTCCAACTTATCCAGAAAAACATTGCTAGCCCTCAACCTGAATTGTAAGCATATTTTAAAAAGCAGAAATGAGAAAAATATGCATTGTGCCTGAAGTGCAAAGGAAGTGACTGTAAAAGATTGCTCTAGGGTTGAATTAAATTAAAATCTAGGTCCCTGGAACATTGCAAATGCTCTGTGAGGTGCCAAAAATATTTTGTTATTGTGACACAAGAGCTTCTCTTTTAATAAGAAAATAAACTTTAGGAAATTGCGCTGCAAAGAGACCCTCATTTCAATCTCAAAAATTAGATTTTTTTGTAGTTTTGAAGGAAGAGTGCCCCCATGTGGTTTTAAACAAGATTTTAGAAAGCGTTCAGTGTTTTCTCACAAGTCATACTTTTTACACCATGAAATACTGAATTTTTCTTGTGTGCATATTTTGTTTACATTTATTTTTAAGTATGATTATAGCTGTGCCTGGAGCATTGTAGAAAAATGTAATTACATGTGAAGAGTCATATTTACAGCAGGAAATGTTGTCCATCTATTTCCGTGCTTAGGATGGAGGACACTCTGGGGATGGACTCTACAACAAAGGGATGAGCTAGAGTTGGCACCTCTGGCCACTAGGGGCCTCTGTGGAACTGCCTAGAAGAGATACCTGGGAACTTGCAAAAGTGAACTTCCACACCTCCCTCCTCCTTGCACTGTGGTCAAAGCACTCTGCTTCCTTGCCAATGGTGCAGGCGGTTGGAGAAGAGCACCAGCACACCCCTGCCGCGTCCTAGGCCACAAGCGGTGGTGTGGGGCCAGGGTGAGTCCTCTAACACCAGGACCTCAGGGTCTCAGGGACTCCAGGTCCAGGGATCTCAGGTTGGGGAAGGGAAGTCAACCTTTGCCTCCACATGGGTAGGGCGTGGGGCGGGACACCTCTGCCTGCCAGTATGCAGGATTGCAGGGGGGATTCCCCCTCTGGTTTACTCCAACCTCAATCAGAGCTGCACTAGGAATGGAAAATCCAGTCTCTCCAGCTGCAGATATACTGCAGAGGAAAGGAAGTAATAACAGCCCCGGATACACTCCACCTGGGCAGAACAAACAGCGTCCCAGGAACCATTGAGACAGGAAGGTGAAACCAGGTCACAGACAGGACACAGACTGAGGTGACCTGTCACAGATTTCTACCTGCATCATTTCTGCCACTGGGAAATCAAACCCCGGGCCCACAGTAATGTGCAATGTGACAGAGGCTCTGTCCTTTACCAATCAATGGGAGAAGAAAGCCAGAAAGATTGGCTGTGGCCCCAGGCAGAACTGCTAACAGGAGAAAGAAGAGCTGGAGCAACCACCTGGGGAAGTCACCCCAGCAAGGAACGCCTCCACCACCATCAGCTAGGAATTGGATTCCCAAACCCAGATAAGAGAACTGTATGGCACAGAACCAGCAACAGGTGACAGACACCAGAAAGAATCCTGGAGTAGCGTGCCATGTAGCTGCCCTACAACAATTTCTGAACATGCTCAGCCTGACTATCTGCCTCAGCTACTCCTGGAGATCCAAGCAGCCTCATCTGTAGCTGTCCAGGAGTGCAAGTCTGCAGGAAAAAAGGACATAGTTTCAGAAAAAGAAAAGACCAGCACGCCAAACACAGACCAACAGCTTGCAGTGAGAGGAGTTGGAGTAACCATAAAGGGGAGGAGGGAGTGGGGAAAAAAGGGATACAATGCAAAATACAAATGTGACCAATATTGTAAGATAATTACAATTTTTTTTTAAAAAGCATTCTACTTCTTTTGTTGAGAGCAAAAGACCCATGCTCCCTATAAGACTCCTCTTCCCAGGCAGGCACATGGTAGGGGCTCCTGTCATTTTCTCTTCTCTTCGGCATCATCGGGTTGCTGTTTTTTTTTTTTCCTTTCCACTGGATTATTTCTACGAGCATCAACCAATAAACACACTATCATAAAAAAGCTCTCTTGTTTCCACTCTACCTTCCAATAGTCTCTCCATTTCTTTACTTTCTTCTACTGCCCTATTCCTTGAAAGAGTTGCTGGCATAATTAAGTTCAATTTAAGTTTCAAATGTTCCCTTTCTCTAGACCTGATTCCAATAAGGCTTTTCTGCACACTACTCCAAAAAAACTGGTCTTTCTGAAGTCATCAATGGCCCCTGTATGGTTATACCCAGTGGTGAACCTCAGGCTCATCTAATGACCCACTGAGAGCACTGGACACAATTACCACTCTTTTCTCTTAGAACTTTCCTTCAGATACCCCTCTTCTATTTTTCTAACTACTTCTTAGTTAGTCTCCATTACTGGATTCACATTCCCCCAATCTCTAAGTCAGGGTTTTCAACCCAAGCTGTGCAAGAGAGTCACCCAAAAGACAGGGATCCCAAAGCCTACTCCTGATGATTCTAATCTAATTCAACAGGGGAGGACTATGAGATTGCCCCAAGGGATCTGATGCTCACCCCAGATTGAGGATCAGTGCTCTAAATGCTGGGATACCCAGGGTTTGGCTGCCAGACCTTTCTGTCTATACTCAGCCTCTGGGAGACCTCATCATCTAATCTCCTATATTTCAAACTGATAAGAACAGATACTACACTTGATCTTAGTCAAAAGGCCAAGAAGCGATGACTTGGATTTTTGAAAGACCTCTCCACCTTAATATGTCCAAAACAAAGTTTCTGATCTACTCCCATGTCCCACGAAACCAGCTCCTTTCTTGGTCTTCAAAAAGGAGGCAAACCCACTCTCCCAATTTTTCAGGCCCAAAACCTTCAGTCATCCATGACTCTTTACTTTCTCTCATTCACTACATTCAATCTATCAGCAAATCCTGTTGTCTCAAATGTTCAAAATATATTCAGAAAATGATATATTCCTCTCATTACCATTACTTTCTTGGTCAAAAACATTATAATCTCCATCCTGATGTATGTTTCCTGACTTATGTCTCTAGTCACCCTTTTCCTTTCAAATTTATTTCAACTCACCAGTCAGAGATTGTGTTAAAATATAAGAGACAATATGTGCTTCCTCTACTCCAAGAAGGCTTTCGTTCTCACTTGGCATTTAAATCAGGGAACAGCATGATCTGGTTCCCTGGGACCTCTTAGATCGTATCTGCTGCCCACCCTTTTTGTTCCTCAAGCATATCAGGTACAATTCTGCATCAGGATTTTTGTACTTGCTCTGATTTTAACCACTGATTTTAACATTCCTCTGATTTTAACCACTTGCCTCCTTTTCTCTTCCCCTTCAGGTATTTAAATGTCACTTTCCTACTGATATCTTTTCCTGCCAACCCTGTTTATCATTATAAGTCTTTTGTTACCTCATTTTATTGGTCTTCTTGGCACTTATCTTACTCTACCATATGTGTTTTTTTTTTAGCTATTTTTGTTCATTTTCAGTCACTCCTACTGGACTTTAAACTTCATGATGGTTGGGATTTTGGTCCATTTTGCTCACTCACTGCTGATTTTCAGCACCTACAATAGTACTTGGCTTATATCAGCACTAAATAAATAGGAGTTGATGAAATTCTGTGAATAGAAGAAACATACCTTAACACAATAAGAGCACTATCTGACAAACCCACAACCAATATCATCCTAAATGGTGAAAAACTGAAAGCCTTCCCTCTGAGATCAGGAACAAGGCAAGGCTGTCCACTCTCACCACTGCTTTTCAATATAATACTGGAAGTCCTAGTTAGAGCAATAAAGCAAGAGAACATACATGGAATCCAAATGGGAAAGAAGAAGTCAAATGATCACTGTTTGCAGATGACATGATAATTTATATAGAAAACCCTAAAACTACAGAAAAACTAATGAAAATAAGATAGCTGGTTATAAAATCAACATACAAAAATCAGTTGCCTTCTTCTATGCAAAAAATGAGGCTGAATCAAAAACTAAGAAAACCATTCCATTTACAATTGTACCAACAAAAATTAAATACCTGGGAATAAACTTATTTAGATGACATGAACGACCTATACAAAGAGAACTATAAAACACTGCTAAAAGAAACAGAAGAAGACACAAATAAATGAAATTACATCCCTGTTCATGGTTTGGAAGAATCAACACTATCAAAGTGGCCATCCTACATAAAGGAATCTACAGATTCAGTGCAATTCCAATAAAAATCTCAGTGACATTCCTTAAAGTAACAGAACATATACTATTGAAATTCATATGGAATAATAAAAGACCTCCAATAACCAAAGCTCTCCTGACCAAAAGGAGAGAGAATGGACTGATTTGCTCTCCCAGACTTTAACTTACACCACGAAGCCAAAATAGCTAAGACAGCACATACTGGGATAAAGACAGATGCACGGACCAATAACACAGACTTGAAAGTCCAGAAGTAAAGCCACATGTGTAGGATCAACTAATCTATGACAAAAGGGCAAAAAACATACACTGGAACAAGGATAGTCTCTTCAACAAATGGTGCTGGGAAAACTGGACTGCTATGTGCAAAAGAATGAATCTAGACTAGTCCCTCACACGAGGCACAAAAACCAACTCAAAATGGATAAAAGACTTGGATATAAGAACTGAAACCACAAAATATATAGAAGTAAATATGGGCAAAACACTCCATGACTTACACCTCAGAAATTTCTTTCAGAACACATTTACAGATGTTAAAAAAAAAAAAAAAAGTGAAGGAAAACAAACAGCTGGGACATCCAAACATCAAACAGCTGGGACATCAAACTAAAAAGCTCTGTACAATGAAAGAAACCATAATCAAAACAAAAAGAAACCCAACTGAATGAGAAAAAAATTTTGCCCTCCATACTCTTAGTGATAAGGGTCTGGTAACAATGATTCACAAAGAACTCTTACAATTTAACAAAGGTTGGCAAGGACGTGGAGAGAAAGGAACACTTTTACACTGCTGGTGGGAATGCAAACTGGGCCAGCCACTATGAAAGCAGTATGGAGGACCCTCAAACTACTGAAAATGGAACTACAATTCGACCCAGCAATCCCACTTCTGGGAATCTACCCAAAGGATACAGAAACACTAATTCAAAAGAACACCTGTACTCACATGTTTATTGCAGCACTATTTACAATTGCCAGAATATGGAAACAATCCAAATGCCCCCAAACAGATGAATAGGTCAGAAAGTTGTGGTCTATGTACACAATGGAGTATTATTCCACAATCAAAAGATAAAAAAGTCATTTGCAGCAACATAGATGGAGCTAGAGGGAATCATGTTAGCAGAAATAAGCCAGAGAGAAAGAGTCTTACTTATATGAAGGATATACGGAAAACAAACAAACAAACGGACAAGAAAAATTTAAAACTGTCAACAGAACTGAGGCATAGCATAGAGCAGAGAGAGAGAGAGGAGGGCAAAATCGGGGGAGGGATGGGCACAAGAGATTAAGATGCTTCCTGGGTGATAACATGGTGGGAGAACCTTGGGGTAGACAATGATGTAATGATGTAATCAATTAAAAAAATAAAAATAAATAAATGAGTATGAGGTTAAGGAATGAATGAGAACAATAATTATAATAATTGATATTTATTGAGTATTTTCCATATGCCAGATGCTTTTATATACTTCCAAGTATTTACAAATTTAATCCGCACACCCTACTTATAGCTAAATTCTATTATTAGCTTCATGATACACATGAGAAAATGTATGCAGACAAGTGTTGAGTGAATTTTCAAGGTTAGCCAATTATTAAGCAGCCCAGCTATAAACGCAAATATATTTCATTTCAAAGGGTAGATTTTAACCACTGATGATACTGAAACTATTTGCTAATCTCCAAGATTATTCATGTCTCCAAATTTTTTAGGGAATACACTCTGAAAACAATACCAAAGTAGAATTTTCAGTGAGAAAGGAGACTTCTCTGGATGAATTGGGAGTCCCACATGAAGAGAGAAAGTCACAGGGGAAGGGTCAGAGATGAGACCAGTCTTCAGGAATGCACAGCACAGCATTCTTTCAGCAAATGTCTGTGGAGAGACTTCCACTGCTTGACTCAATTCTTATTCCTGGGAACTGGGTGAACAAATCAGATTAAGTCCTTAGAATCTAGTGGGGGAAACAACAATCAGAAGTAAAATTTTTATATAGAATCAGAGTGCCAAAAGATGGTCAGAAAACCCCCCTCAGGAGGACTATAATAAATTTCTGAAGGTGGGTCACTGACAACTTCAAAATCCCATGCCCCTTCTAGCACTTTTGACCCACACAGGAAAGCTATGGGCTACCTTTTTATATCTGGTGGGAAGTTCCAACTTAAATTCCCTAAGACCTCTAGCCACAATAAAATTCAAAGCAAATCATTCCCCACTCCACACCCCACAGCTCTGATCTCTACCAAGCCATCTTCAGACCTGCTTAGAACCTGCCCTGATCTCCCCTGGAAGCATTAATCTGTAAGAAATCTTCTTTATTCCCTCTGTGTACATTGGCAGCAAAACCAAATTCTTAGTAAGAGGTAAACCTTCCCCACACAACTGGAGCACCCACAAGACAAGAGTCATCTGTGTCAAGACGGAAATGAAGTTCAGGAATAAAGGAAGAGCATATGACTGTGCAACCTATCATGCACCTATAAATGAAATAATTTAGGGTCAAAAATTCCAGGAGTTTCAAAGGTGAAAACAAAATCAAAGGGTTACTGTTTTGTTGTCTGTTGTTAGACCCTTTAGGCAATGAGAACAGCTGGGATAAGCTGCATTACAAAACTAAAGCTAGCTGAACTTGAATATCAATGAACTTGAATAAACACACCACTGTGGCCCGATTCAGACACCCACCTCAGGAGTGATGCATGTTTACCTGACCTCAGGATGACACCTCCCATTTAGTAACACAGAATAGTCCAGGCCTAGTCACTGCCCTCTTTCACCTAACCAGTTCTACTGTAGCCTCCAGACAAAACACTCTTGAATCGAACCTATCTGCTTTCCAGATAATGATGCAATCATTTCATCATCATAATGCAATATGTATAAACATCTCATTTTATTTCTTTTTGTGAAAGAATAACAGAATGTTATTTTCATTCTCCCTTAGCATCTAACCAAAACTGAGATCAAATGAGCAAATTGTTGGGTCAAAAATATTCCATGTGTAACTAGATGGTAAACAGATTGTAGTGAGCATTGGGGGAGTCACAGGAAAGGAGAAACATATCCTTGTAGTTAGTTCTTAAAATCTAATGAATCACAAGGAACTCACACAAGTGAATTCATCAAGGAAATGATAAATGATATTTTTCAAAAGCACTAATAAATGTTTGAGGAAGAAAATGAAAGAGAAAGTTTATTCAAGAATAAACTTTCTTCATAGAAGATGGTCCTTCTGAGCACAATGAAGGAAACTCCAAGTCATTTGAAAGAGGACATTCCACCCAGGAGAACTAGGTTAAGACCAAGAGGATGGACTGTACTGGTCACAGGGAAATAAAACCATTTATCACAGTGGTAAGTAAAAAGGAAATTACAACAATGGGGGCACTGGGTAGAGAACCTTGAAGCCCTGGTTGATGATGCCTCATGTTCTTTCAGAGGCAACGGTAAGCACTCTCACCTGATATTGAGACCAAGGTCAAATAAGGCTTGGAGAATAAGGTCTCTACTGCACGGTCCCCAAACGGGGTAAAAGACATGGAAAAAACACATGTAGCAGTACTAGGTGAGAGCATCTGGTAAACAAAAGGTACCCCCAAGATAAAGATAGAGAAAAGGAGTGGTGCCATAAAGAAACCAGGGCCTACAGGAGGGCAACTAATCACCCTGGTTTGCCTGGAATTGTCTTGCTTTTAGTGTTTAACATCTCTCCCACATCCTGGGAAACCCCTCAGTTCCTAGGATAGTGGTCACCCTACAAAGAAAACTCCACTATGCATTAAATCTGAGCAAGTTTAAACATAACAAAGTAAGGATGGGATAAAAGCCTAAGGGCAAATCACATCACATGTAATAAATAATGTACAGCTGGGCTTGGTAGCAGGACATTCTGGAAGCCACAGGCAGGGATGTTGAGGACAAGTGAGAGCACACACAGGTGAGTGACTTCTTTTCCCCCTGACCTTCCACTGTCACCAGTGCTGCTGCCATCTGCAGTGAAGACCCCATGGGGGCCTCCTGAGCCACACAGCTTTAGAGAACAAGGTTAAGTTCAGAGACCAAGTGTTACCCAAAGGGACTGAGCAAGCATGAACTCACAAAAGAGCCCAGTCTCCTCACCCATATGCCCAGCTTTATCACCACTTTTTCACCCAGCCACCCCTCCAGGTAGCTCCTCATCCCCAAGTGTCAGGATCCTGAGGCTCCTAGAGTTAGAGAATGTTAACAGGAGACAGGGAAATACTGAAGGTTAATGATACTAGGTCAGGAAGAAAGAAAAATTAGAATGCTCTAGTAATCATTCATTTTAGAAAATGGCTACTTCTTGCTATTCCTAAAAATCAGCACTTTCTGTGGACATCCAGCTGTCTGAAGGTCAACACCAGGGTGGTCTTGCAGCTGGAAAGTTAGAGTTTTGCCCCCCTGAGCCTTGCTGTACCGAAGGCTAAATTAGGGAGTGCAAACGCCCTGATTTCATATTCAGGCAAGAACAGAGTTCAGCACAGCCTTGATGATTCAAGTGTCTGGATAGTCAAGGTGGGGGAGATGTGGGAAAAAGGGAGAAGAAAAAGGGAACGGGCGTCACAAAACCAAGCCTGATTTTCCAGACCTTCTGTTGAAACTGCCCCACAGATGGTTTCAAAATATAGATCCAAAGACTGTTGAAACTAAGGAGGTTCTTCTCATTCATTCAGTATCCTTGTTCCACAGATTGGGAAGAGACAGATAAGGACAGAAAGGACTGACCCAGGCCATATAGTCAGCAAGGGAGGGTGGGGGGGAGCCAGATTTCCTGGCATGCAGTTTAAACTTGTTTCCCTCAAAGCACACTGGACCTAACATATTTTTGTAGCCCACGGAAATCAACACTGCTAACTTGCAACTAATTTAACTCATCAACAATTAAAGATAGGAGTCTGACTAAGTGGGTCGTGATTTTAAGAATAGTGTGGTGAATTACAAGTTCCTTAAGTACAAAATGATGATTTAATCTTATATTATTGAAACACTTTAATAAAACAACTTTTAATAGGAAAATAAAGTCTAAATGTTTCTTTGCTTAAAGTACTCCTCTTACTAAAGAAGTTCTCCATATACTTTATATTTTTCCACCTTAAAAATGTTTGATATTTCTGCCAGAAGACTAATAAACAGGTCAAATAATGATAGTCAGCACTGACATGAATGTGGCTAATTCATCTTCTGGAAATGGAGTATCTTGGTCTCTCTTACTAAAGGAGGACATGATGTCATTGGGCATATAACTAAAGTTCTCAGATAAGACTTCTTGAGTAGGCATTATTGATTTCTCTGAAAGACTTATTTTTCACTTTAAGAGGTTTATGTTCCATATCAATCGACTACCATAATACAGCTTCTAAAATTAAAAAATATATAATAAAAAAATAGCTAGCACTGAACTCATATGGATAAAAATATTAACTCATTTAATCTTCATAGCACTATGAAACAGAAACACCATGATGCCCTTCTATGGGTAAGAAAACTGAGACAGCAAAATTTGACCAACATACTTACCTGGTTGACAGCACCAGAGTTTGAAAACCCAAAATCTTACACTAGAATTTAAACCATACAACTTCTCTGAATTCCATTACAATAAATGTTAGGGTATTGTTGACCCCTTTTGTCATACAGGTATATTGATAAATAAACCACTGTTTGACCAAAATTGGCTTTAGACATCTTCTAGGTATTTGTCAATTTTTCTTCACCAGAACCAAAAACTGGAACTCAGAAAACAAGGACACCAGGGCTGGCTAGAAGCAGGTTTATTAGTACTTGAACTGGATTATCTGGTTCACATCCCAAGGATCAGAGTCCCTACTAGGAAGTTAAGAGTTTTTATATACTTTACATGTTCTGGTGTTCCAAGTGGGCTACCATTGGTGGTATTACATGGCCTGAGGTGACAAAAGCTAGAATGAAGAACACTGAAAGAGAAACTGAACCACATACCAGTAAGCTGAGTCAGTAAGTCAAGGACTGTTTATCTAGACCCCCTAGGTTGCATTTTTTTTCTTAGGTCACTATGCTTCAGCATATTTCAGGTCATCATGTTTCAGACTCGGTGCCATAATTTCATTTCCCTTGTATAATCAGGGTACTGATTATCATATGCATAGAACTACTAATGTTGCTAAGTCAGGTAGTGAGATCTTTGTTTATATAAACTCCCTAAAATAATTAATGTCCTTTTTCTTCCTTACATATTCATGTAATGTCAAGTCTTCCTTTTTCACATATACGACAAGACTAGACTGTTGAAAGGGTAGTATCTATTTTCATTCTCTTCATCCTTCCTCTTTTACCCATCCATTTGCCCTTTCCATCCACCACCCCCATCGTACAGGCTACAGTTCTACAAACGCTATGGACCAAGACTTCGGCAACTATGTAAAATCCTATTACTCCTACTAAATACCAAGAAAGAGTTGATACAAAAAATAATAACAATAAGGATGGATTCAACAACTAAATAATCCCATTGCCCCTGTCTTTAAGTAAGCAATACCAAGAGACATTCAAAAAACACAAAAACCAGTGATCCTCTGAAACTTTGTAAACTGGCTAATTCTAAAGAAAGAAAAGGCATGCAAGTCTATTCAGACTGAATATTGCATTTATTATGCTATATAAAAAGGTTACTTATAAAAACCTTAAAAAGAATATCAATTTAAGCTCACTATTCATTTGCTTCATATATTAACATTATGGAACATTACAATCTGCACCCACCGAGAAAATGCACTTCTAGTGCAATAAGGAACCTTGTAACTTTTGGGTTTATATTAAGCCCTAAAGAAACTTTTCCTAAAAACATGCATTAGATTTATTTTTTTGATGTTGTCAGACAGAGTCTGCCTAAATGAAAACCTTGATTAAAATCTTGGAAAGCTTAGGTAATGTCAGAAGCTTTTTTTATTAAGCGAAAAGACAAATTTAAAGTTCATAAAGCTGATTAGTATTGAAAGAACTTATAATCTCACCCACCAAGAAAATGTGTTTCTAGTGCAATAAGAACCTTATAACTTTTGGGTTGATATTAAGCCCTAAAGAAACTTTTCCTAAAAATATGCGTTTAGATTTGTTTTCATGATGTTTTCAGACAGACTCTGCCTAAATGAAAACCTTGATTAAAACTTTGGGAAGTTTAGGTAATGTCAGAAGCTTTTTTTTATTAGATGATAAGACAAATTTAAAGTTCATAAAGCTGATTAGTATTTAAAGAACTTTAAAATTATTTTAATTTTAAAATATTTATTCAATAAGATCATGCATGATTAAATCATTTTAAATACTTTTACAATAATAAAACTTGCTATAAATGTTTGCTGAGTTGTATTAGGGAACAGAGGTTTTGGTTATTTGAAAGTGAGTATAGATATATAAAGTTCATCTTTTATAGAGTAAGCATTATCTTAGGAAGCAGCAGAAAAACATCACCCCTGCTCCCAGGAAGTCTTTGGAGACCAGGAAGGCAATAAATGGGTCAACAAACATAATAACAATAATAAGAACAATGAAAATAACAATGCTAATACAGTGTTTACTGTGAGCCAGGTACCCTCCCTGTGAAGCATTTTGAATTTGCTAAATGATTTACTTGTACAGCAACTCTAGAAGAAAGGTTCTACAATAATGTGCACTTCACAGATGTGGCAACTGAGGCACAAAAATTTAATTGAGCTATTTATCTAGCTAGTCAGTAGTAATCTTTCTTTATAAATAAGTGTGAAGCTGGGCATGGTGGCATGTGCCTGTAAGCGGTAACCTAGGAAACCACAGTGGGGACCAGGGATTGCGGTTGAGTCCCGCTAGGGGCAACATAACAAGACTTAGTTCCAAACAAATTGCTGGATGTGATGGCTCATGCCTGTAATCCCAGCTACCTGGGAAGCTGAGGCTGAGACTGCTTGAGTCCGTGGTACCCAGGGCATCGTGAGCCTGGGTAGTTCCACAGGCAAAAATAGTGAGACCTAGTCTCAAAAAAAAAAAAAGAAACAAGTGTCACTTTTGATGTGATTTTCAAAGAATTCAATAAAGATTCCTTCTACAAGGGTATGGGAAGTACTTGAGGAAATCAACAAGGGGTAGTACAGAACTTGACCACACCACACAAGGACCTTTTCCATCCTGCGGAATAGACAGGGGGTGTGCTCTTCTGAAAAGATGAAGGCACTTGGCCTTAGTATGGTGGGGATCTGCACTGGCTTTGACTCCCTTCCTGCCTCTTGTCCCACATCAACTTTGCCAAATGAGGCAGAAGTAGAGCACAAGGTAAGTCGAGTGAAGTGGTTTCTCCAGCATATAACAAGGTGGAGGAGGGCAGAAGCTAGTAGTAGGAGGGCAAACAGAAACCTAGAATGCATAGACTGTGGAACTGGCATAAAAGTATAGGATCCAAAGCTATTGTCTGCTTTACACAGGCTACTTAGATTACTTCTGGAACTGAAAATAGAAAACTGAAAATGCAGTAGAGACAGAAAACAGAAAAATGATGGACTCCCCTGCAGAGGTCACACTTCCTTAAAGCAAGAATGAGGAGGAGGGAGCTGAGCAGAGCAAAGGCTCTGGGTAGGTGAGAGCTGGCAGCAGCTAAGAAGCCTTGGCGATGAAGAATGTGGGCAAAGAAAGTAAATTCCAAAGGAGATTAACTATCCATGCATGCTCTAGACTACTAGGCCCCATAACCTGAAACATTTGATATAAGAAAAATGAGCAACTAATAGAGCATTTCCAGAAAGACATAAGGCAATTCCGAAAGCTAAAAATGACACTGAGTCTTGGCACAGTAGCATCAATCACAGGAGAATGACAGGGTTTGGAATAATTAGAGGAAAGGGGTATAAAATCCCTGAGGCATGACTTCATTTTGAGTTCTCTTGCCTTAGGCCATGGGTCAGAAAGTCCCACTGCTTGGTTCTTTCTCTTTTCTCTGTTATAATCCTCTTCTCATATCTGTTCTTCTATATAAATTTGCCTCTTTCCGATTGCTTTCCTGTGTTGTTGAAGTTCCTTCTGAGGCTTTGCTAGACAACAACCCAGTAAAAACCTGGCAACATGGGGACCAGCTTGGCACATTTCAGGGTTAGCAAGGTGCCCTCCAAAATAGCCAAGAAGACTGGAGGCAAATGAGAATGTATAACTATGCTGACCAGTTGTTTCTGAACAAGGACAATTGTCTACTTGCCAAAGCAAATGAAACTCTTTGCAAGTTAAACACTGCCTGAGTTTGTGAGTGAGCTGCCACCTCTTTAACGTTACTGGAAAAAAAACCAGAATGGGCACAAAGAGTTGAAGCCCAGAGTCAGCATCTCTTCTTCAACCCAGGGCAGCACAGTTGGGGGGAGGCACAGGCAGGGTTTTTGAGGTCTGGGCATGGCCTCCAGTTGCCGCTCCAGCAAGTGAAGACACCACCCTTTCAGCATCTGCCAGTCACAGCAAAAGGCAGATTCAGTGCAATCTGAGTAAATACCATTTCTAAAAGTAACAGGAACCCAGACCTCCTGTCTTTTTATAAATTCTCCTCCACAAACAGTATATTCTGAAAGGACAGAAGAACCAAAGTTGGAAGATACTTTTTACTCACCTATTTTTAATGTTTTAAATAATCTGACACAACATTTAGCTAGTGGGGGAAGAAGAGAGGGGAAGAGGGTTTTAAGGCAAAAGTCACACAGACTAAAGGGAAAATGAAAGTGTAAGCTTTAGCCCTTTTTTTGCAAGAACTCCTCTACTTCTTTCAAATTTCCTTGAACAGAATTAGTTACTCCTTTACTATTTAGGTAGCAGTTCTTTCTCTTCCTTATTAACAAGATGCAGGTACCAACAGCGTGACAGAAGCAAGAACTTTTTATTGTGAAGTGTCTGGGTGAGATACTATTTTTAATCCCTATTCCCTAACACCTGGGGGGGGGGGGAATAAAGCTCATCAGCTTCCTGAAGCAGGCAGGGGAGAGGAGGAGAGAGTTTCTCCCTCACTAACAGACAGTTCTTCCAAACAAAACCTGTCAGGCTTAAGAGCAAGATGGACTCACAGTGACTTGTTCCTCATTACTCATCTCCTAGCAGGGTTGTTAAATTATCAGAATGCACAGGGTCAGTGTATTTAAATTTCATTTCAAATTAAAATTCCAACATAGTCGTGCCTTGCAAAGTAGGTCTTAATACATGCACACTGGGCAGATGGGCTCTGCTGGGGAGGAAGGAGTAGAGGCTGCAAAGATAATGGACTCCTGAAGTCTCCAGGAGGATGGTGGGCCAGGGCTCCCATGAAGGGTGATGACTGAAGGGTCAAGGCCCACAGAGGGGGAAGAAGAGCAAGAACATACATCACATGAGACAAGAAGAGCAAACTAACCTAGCTGCTGGCTCTGGCCTTCCCTCTTTAAGTCCTGTTACCACAAAATAGGGGCATGGCATACAAGCAGCTTTCCAACAGAAAAGCTTCCTGTCTAGAAAAGCATCACACAAATGCCAGTTTTTACTTAATGCTTTGCCTATAAATTAGGGGGGTGTGACTCCTTTGCTCTCCAGGTGTCCACAGTCTGGCCTTAGCAGACCAGAGGCTGGCATCCTAGAGTTGCTGCTTTGAGCAAGGACACTCCTTACAACCCCTCCCAAGCACAGCTAATCTCTGGGGTAATGAAAAGGAAGCTACAGGGAAGGAGTTGTCCCCAGCCCTCTTATTCTTCACCTAGGCACAGTGTAGAGCTGCCCACATTGGATGAACTGGTTTGGATGTTCTGTCCTTAGTGGGAGCAACAGCAGTTTAGGGCGGAGTAACTAACCACAGGAGTCACTCAGGCAGTTGGGCATTCTGGGAACACAGCGGTGAAACTGCTGTCAGTGGCGTATAGGTGGCCACTGATGTTAAACACAGAAATTTCCTATGTCCTGACCTACGGATGAATCAGCCACTCTACTTTCTAACCCAATGTCCTTCAAGACACCAGAGGAAATGTCTGACATTACTATGAGAGCATTTGACACCGCCTGCACAATATGACAACATCCAACTATCTCAGAGGAGGCAAGGATTTCTTAAGTGGACTACTTTATTTTGTGTATTTATCCCTTTCTTTGCTTTAGATAAGTTCAAAATATTTTTTAAAATCTCAGAAACATTAGAATATTAGAATGTACCTGATATTAGCATGTTAGAATATACCTGTATGTACCTGTCCTTATCAGACAAATTACTAGAGTTTTGACCTAACTTAACCAATAAAAATTTTTCTCAAGTTTGTTCTGGCAAGCAATTCAGAGCTGCAGACTACAAGAATAAATGTAATTCTTTAGAAGATTTTTAAACCTCATATCAATATAATAAAAGTGTTAAATATGACAAAAGTTAAATGAAGACGTTTGCCTCTAGAAGCAGTCTCCAGACCATGGAGAGGAGTATTCCTTGAGTAATTTAGACCACTCAGGCTAGATGTAATCTGACTTATGAATTCAGTCCTCTATGGGCTGCAACTAAAAGACATAATGTCTGCATCTTGGCTATGCTTCCAGTGTAACATAAGACAAGTATCCACGGCATTACAAGAGATCCCTTCAAAACATCTCATTCGACAAATAGTAGCTCAGTATGCTGAGAACTGCAGTCGAGACTAGAATGCTGATACCATAAACTCCAGCTTCAAAAGGGCAAAGAATTTGGGCAGAATCCATACTTGTGTTTCTATCTCAAACATTTTTGATGGCATAACCACAAGGTGGAGCTCTGAGACAATAGTGAACTGCTGACCCTATGAAAGTTAATTCATGGGGGTACGGAGCAGGTTTCTGTTGATCTGAGGATCTTGTTTAAGTTTCTGTTTGTTGCCATCTCAGGGAGTCATATCTTAGGATCTCATTTTGAACAGCGATAATAATGCCCCACTCACTCCCTTTGAGTGTTCTGTCATTGTTGTAATAAAACACTCTACCTAATAACATAAGGAGGCTCTCCTTTGAGTATGAACACCAGAAAGTGTTCAGGGATTCTGACTCCCACTGATTTACAGACTGTTGCTCTAGGCAAAACCAATCCTACTTGGGCCCTCAATCTATGCGAAAGAAATATACCTACAGACATTACAGAAGAATTATGCTAGAATTTTGGAATCTATATGAATACTAGATTTATAAAAGGCATATATGTATTATTTCTTGCTTTAGGTATTTCTCAAAGCAAAGGGGGGAAAGGGAGGCAGAAAATACATGCTAACACATTCGGAAATATTTTATTCTTATTACTACTGAAGCTATATTTTCCTCATCTTTCTTGCTTTGACCCAAAGCACCTGCTCCCTAAGCTTTCTAGGTGAGGGTACAGTGTTGAAGAGAACACTCTTCCTAGAGGTTGGAGGAGAGAAGGAAAGGCTGTGAGATAATTGCAGCCTCCTCTGAGACCTACAGGGAGGAGGTGCATCCAGAGAGATTTTTCTTTTCCCAGTTGGCTGAAAGTCAGCCAGGGTGGCCATTCTTCAGCCATGACATTAGCAAGCCTGCAATACACAACTTGCCCCTTATCCTCAGAGCTGCCTGCCAAATACTACAATAGTGAGCTGGCAGTACCCCAACTGCAGGGATGATGGAGTCAGAGTTTAGCAGCTGAATACAAAAGGCAAGAACCCCTAAGGAATCTGTGACAAAGTACAAGGCCTATGGGATCTGTTCAGTGTTCATTCTAGGGGGAGTACTTGGGAGGATTAGGACATCCCCCAAGAGATACATGTCAGAAACTTACTGTGATCTACTGTGTTGGGGCCAGGAGGCAAAAATGCTGGTCACACTCATAAATTCTGCTGATGACAAAGTTCCCAATTTTTTTTAAAGTATAAAGGATGCTCGCTTGTGACAGGAACACAGAACAAATAGCCTTGTAAGGCAAGAGACTGATGAGCTTCTGATTCTCGGGATTGTTTATTCTCACATCAGAGTGTACACAAGTTGCTGGGGAAAGTAGAACAGTTTTCCTGCCTGTTTCCATGCTCTGCTGTCTGCTTCTGGTGTTTTGGGCCAGATTCAGAATGCAGATCTTCATCCAGCTTTCATTTATGACAAACGGCTTTAGCCAAGGACAGGCCAGAAGCTGGAGCACGGCCTGATTGCAGATAATGAGTGTGATCAGCAGAGGTGACAGGCACTTCATTTCACCTCGGGCCCTGACTCTGACTCAGAGACCTAAGTGGATTGAGAGTGCAGCTGGAGGCACAAGGAGGAAAGGCTGTCCTTGCCTCCGCCCAGTCATTTGCCATAGCCCAGTGTCTCCTGAAGTTCATCAACAGCAAAGACTAAGGCATCCCTTTCTTCTTAAATCTCCCTCCACAAAAGACACAGGCAAAAAGTGGAAAAATCAGCTGCAAACTACATTATTTTCAAAGACTCAAAGGAGGTGGAGCAAGATTTTGCCACACAGTTAAATACAGAGGTCTAAAAGATGCCGTGACTTGGCTGAGGTCACAGAGCAAGTTAGGGGAGAAGAGGGACAGAAAGAGAAACCCCTGCCTCGTGGCCCAGATACTCTCTGGGCAGAAAAGCAGCTCCCAAACTCTTCAGAGGCCTGTGGTCCCCATCCCAGAGAATACAATGATACTTTCCCAGAAATAACTCCTTGCCATGGCACCCTCTCAAAGCTTTGAACTGGCAAGGAGGAAAGATAAGAAACTATTCCAGATCTCAGGTTCTTTGTGTATGAGGTAATCAAGCAGTACTTTTTAAAAAGTTTAGATCTATAAGCTAATATTTTCTTGTACTAAAAGAAAGTCCAAAGAGACATATACACCTCCATGTTTACTGCAGCACTATTTACAACAGCCAAGAGCTGGAAACAACTTCATGCCCACTCAGAGATGACTGGATAAAGATGGATATGTGAAAAAAAGATGAAATCTTGCTATTTACAACAACATGAATGGACATAAGAAGTATTGTGCTTAGCAAAATAAGTTAAATGGAGAAAAACACCATAGAATGTCACTCATATGTAGTTTATGGAGAAAACACATGTGAGATAAATAAAAGAAAAAATAAACTTAAAAATCTTACTATCAGGCTGGCCTGGGAGGGGGGAACAGGTGGGGGTTTAGCCCCACCCAACAGCAGATGGTTGTTGCATGGGGCAACCATGTGCAGCCCAGATGGGCTGGGGCATTATTTCCCCCAGTCTCCAAACCAGAGGGCACTTGGGAGGGTTCATGTCCAGCTATCAGGGCCCTACCCCATGCAGGCAGTACCAGTACACAGTATGGGGGGGGGGGGGGATGCCCCTTCCATTTCACTCTCACCCCAGCTAATCTTCAGGAGTAAGAAGAACGGAGCAGGCAAAAATCCAGCCCACAAGACTGAGCTGGACAAAGCAGGTGGACAATCGAGAGACAGGAGAAACAACTATGGAAACATGATGTCATGAGGTGCAACTATGAGTTCCCTGGGTCTAGATGACTTAAGACTTCATTTTGAAGATGCCTTTTAGGAGAACAAGGCACCCTTGCCCACACTACAGGAGAGGAGTAGAAGGTCAAGAACTGGAGGCATCAGCCCTACAACAGGGCTGCAATGTGAGACAAAGGAAATGATCTATAATGGTCACTTGCAGATGCCTGTATCCAAAGAGAAACCTCCTCACCAACACTGACAGGGAGTGTAACCCCCTAAATCTGATGCCAGAACCAGCAGCAAAACAACAGAGGTGGGTTTGGAGAAGTCAATCTCCAATGAGAGAGCATGGACAGACCACAAATAGACAGACTGGCTACCCAATGCAATCTTAAGATTGAAAACCTACCAGCAAGGTTCTCCTGGTTCCAACAACACAGTCCCTCATCCAGTGACAGAACACTGCCACGGGAAAGAAAGAGATTCATTAGTCTCTTAGCACAGACTAGTAAACAACAAAGAATGGGGTTTCAGAGAATGGAGGGGGCACCAGAGGGAGGAAGGAGGGGGAGGTATCCCAAGAATCATTTACTGAGATTGTGATTTAAAGAATAAAAACACAATTTTTTAAAAAAAGAGGACTATAAGGAAACAACAGTGCAAAAAAAAAAAAAAGACAAAACTTACAGGCAAAATATAGGTCTGCAATAGAGAAGGGAAAGAGAGGAAATCAAAAAAAATAAATAAAATAAAAACCTTACTATCAATATTAAACCTAAATATTTCTTTGCCCGGCCTTTTACAGGAAACCTGTAATTTTCCTATTCTGTTCACTTGCATATAGAGTCCTAGAATAGTCTTAGTTATTTTCTCCAAAGGTTCTGTCTTACCTTTGAGATTAGATTGTCTGCTCTTCGAGGAGAGTCTTGTTTTAGGCTTTTTTCCATCTCCTAATGAAAACATCTCTGATATTTTGCCTATGACAGACATGCAAAGCAAGGGAGCAGGTGGGGGTGGGGTGGGGTGTCAGTGTTGCTCAAAGAAATGCAGAATGTCTTTATAATACTAGACAAGCAGAGTGAGAACTCTGAGGAAAAGAATAAGTTCTCAGACATATAGCTGTAGACATGAATGAAGCACAGAACTAGAACATATATTAAATAGCATCTATTTTTCAAAAGTTTTTATAATTAGAGAAGAAAATGAAGATATATAATGGTACACACTTTGAGTTCAATTTGTTGACAGAGATTGAAGTGTCATGATGATGTTAGGGAAATGAATATACTTTATATCAAAACAGAAAACTTTAATTGCACTTTTAGTTTCTACAGAAATTATACTTACTGATAAGTAATGGTCCCCTGTTTTCATTGCAGCTAAATGGGGAAGTCTCCTTTATGGGTTATTCTTAATAAATTAGTTGGTAGATTTTTTTTTAATATCAAAAATGTCAAGAGGTCTAACCCATATTCTATGTAAAAAGTGGAATTTTATACATTCATTATATCAGGAAAGTTCATGGTTCTTCTACTTCATAATATTTAGCTCTTGAATTCTTAAGAGAATTCAATAACATCTTGAACCTTCAGATTTATAAATTTTTATTATCAAATCTGGCTCAGATAAGAACTGAGTCCAAATGATGCATGTCTCTCTGAGGTTTCATAATTCACTAATATTTCCTGCAGTTAAATTCAGAAGGAATACTTAAAATTTAGAGAAATATTTACCTTACCCAAAACATCTAACCTTTTTGATTACACCTCAATGTACATGTTTGCCATTGCCAAATGGTAGTATTTAACCCCAAGTTAATTATTTTCTATGAAACAAAATGGCATTTTCAGGACAATTTCCTAGTGAGAAAATATCCACATAAATGTCATTATGATCAAATTCCCATATTGGTCATCTCTACACAACCCCAAAGGCCCCTGGTACCCCAGCAACAATGGCAAACCCTGACCAGTCAGAGCAGGATCTATAAACATCACAGCACAGCAAAGGATTTGACCTCCCCAAAAGCAAGTCTTCTTTCAACCAGCTCTTGGCATTCAATGTAACGAGTCTGAGACCCTAAGTAAAACAAGTAGTTTCTCCCATCCCCAATGGTTAGTCCCAACCTATTATTTTAGGCTCTTTGAAAATTTTCACTGCAGAATCCTTAGTGCATAGTCTTTGTTCTGACACTCAAGAATCTGTCCAATAAAACCTAAGTTCATTGTTTTTCAGCTGAATAAACTGAGTACTCATGGGACACATTTCTGGAATTAGGTAAAGGGCAATCTGTAATGGGGACTATAAATCTGTTTAAATTTGCCTCAAGTGATTATATCCAGTGAAAAAGCAAAGTTAATATGACAGTGGGAAGAATCATTGGAAGTAGGTCACTGGTCCAGGCAGGGCTGGAAGAATGCTGTTACTGTTTATGAAGGTTTACTCAAGTCACTGCCATAAAAGGTTTGAGTTTTCCAAAGAAATGGGAGCATGGGGATTTTGCAGGAAGAATTTGGGCAAAGTGGTCCATGGTCAATAGACTTCAAGATTATATTGCTGGAAACACTTTCCTTTGGTAATTCTCTGATAATATGCCAAAGACTAAACTAAGAAATAGTGCTGGGTATGATTTTTCTTTTTCCTCCCCAAAGCTGTGAAACAGGAAAATATTTTGCAGGTAACTAAAAGTATTTTGTCTGGCAGTATTAGAAAAATATTCACCTGGAAGTTAGGATACCACGTATTAGCATTAATTCTCCTATTAATTCCATGAGAAAGATAAGATGAGTTCTGGGGTTATATACTTGAAAAAGTTGGTCTTAAAACATTCTCACCATCAAAAAACAATGTAGTTACATTATGACAGGTCTATTAATTAACCTCTTTTGGGTAATAATTACACAATAAAGGGGTATTTCCAAAAAAAATTCCTCAGAACATAACTGCATGTGGGGCTCTTGTCTTGCTCACCCCATGATTACCAGCACTTGGAATAATGCCTGTGACATAGCAGATGCTCAATAACTACTAACTGAACACCCAGTGTAAGAGTAAACTATTTAATATGGTACTTCTATCACTCTTCCAGCCAAATTTCACCCAAATAAACTTCACCCAGAACAGGAAAGGGCCAACTTCTGCTTCACAAACAACACTTTATCTACTATTTGTTACAAGGATGGTAAGAAAGCTGGACTTTCTCTTGGGCTTCACATCCCACCTAGCCAGGTATTACCAGCAAGGTCTCTATCAGCATCCAATGTCTCCATCCACTCCTCTGGCTCCCTTCTAATCCTTTGAAAGCTATTCAATTCCATTTCTGTCTTTCACTTACTCACTCTGCAGGCCCTGTTCTCATATTGTGATTTTCCAGGGCGTCGGATGGTAATTTTGAGGCTCCTGCTTAGGAAAAACCTGGACCTCTCTGCTTCTGAGGTTTCCTGAGCAAATCCTACCAACCAGGAGACTTATTCTTTGAAGCCAGGCTGAAGTCCAAGGAACTACACTGGCAGTACCATTGACCAGAAATACCAGCTAAATTTACTACATTATTTACTGTTCATATTGTGTGACCATCTGCTGACAGTAGTTAATCATTAGAAAATGAGCAAGAGGAAGAAAAACAGTATTTTCTATCTTGGGTTATCCCTTTTGACTGGAAATATTATTTAATATTTTTTTAACCTTCACACTTAGAATTAAAAGTATGTGTATCTCTAGGTGTGTGCAGATATAAAAATATATATATAGGTTCATAAAAATTATGCACATACTTGGATTTTTCACATTTGTGGAAAATTACCTAAAATTCATTTGTCTATTTTGCTCATAAATCAATAGCAATTTCTTCATTCTTCAAAAATTAATGTAATTAATCAACATCCATTCTTCAAATATTAAACTGTTTTCAGACTTCACAAACATCTGATCCAATCAGATTCATTTGCCAAAAATTCAATAGAGTAGTATGAAAAAAAGCAAAATAAATCACTGATGGAAAATATACAAAAAACAAAACTTGATCCTCTTTTTGAACATGGAGACTATCTGGTAAGATGACTTCAAACAAAAAACATTCTTTAAAATGAAAAGAAACTTCCTATTTAAAATCTACAATACAGAGTTTAGAAAAGAAATAATTTATTGAATACATGATAATAATAGAAAACATCTAAAGGTGACAAACCAAAAAAAAATCAACTTAAAATGAAACAGTCCCAACCTATCCCCATCTCACATACTTCCTTGGGTCATTTTCCTAGCACACATTTGTTTTCATCTCTCCATGCCCTTAAAGCATGGCCACCACAGTACACATGGCACATACAAACAGACTTCCATCTGCTCTCCATAGAACATCATGAAAAATTCAGGGACAGTTTTATTTTTCAAATTTACTAGAGTACCTTTAATTTTCAATAATAAATATTTGTTAAACTGAACTGAATTAAAAGGTGGAGGGAGAAAGTGAGAAATAGAGGAAGAAGGGAAGAATAGGATGTGGATGGTTAGAGAGACTGAGATCTGGTGGAGAGAAGGGAAGTATGAAGCAAGATGAACAATGATACTGTTGTGTTTAGGATCTCAGGCCAAGAAAACCATTTTCCACCATGCAACTATTCCCAGAGTATATGATTAGGAAAATACATCTATATGTGTGTGGATATGGAGAGGTACCATTTACCAATTTAATTTTCAGTAATTTGACAGAATAAAGTTTTTAACAAGCTTTACAAGAAAAGGACTGGGCATGCACTAATTTCATAGCAGCAGCATTAGTCACAGTTGCCAAACAGTGGAAATAAGTATCTATCTGCAAATCAGTGGGTAAACATGTGGTATAAATGTACAAAAGATTATTGCCCAGCCTTAAAAAGGAATGAAATTCTGATACACAGGGATACCACAAGGGATGAAGCTTGAAAACACTATGTGAAATGAAAGAGACCAGATGCAGAATGACAAATAATGTATGATATACCTAGAACAGTCATGAGGTGCCTTGTCAAAATCAAAGACAGCAGACCAGGGGCTGGAGGGCAGAGGTTAAGGAGAGTTCTTGTTTTGGGCACAGAGTTTCGGCAAGGGGTGCGGAAAGAGTTGTGGAACTTGCAGAATGGTAAGGATTGCACAACAATGTGAATATACTTACTGCTGCTTTCTGTACACTTAAAAATAGTTAAAACAGTATATTTTATGTTATGCATATTTTTACAATTTTATTTTAAAAGATAAGGATAGAGAAAGAGGATCTGGTATACAGTCTCACAGATTTACAAGTAACATCTTCCCCCTTCCCTTCACCCTTTCCAAGGGGAGCACACCTGGACCTGTGAGTTCCCATTCCTGCTTCCAGAGGAATGAATACGGTGTCTTATCCATATCCACTACTGAGAACCTCACTAAATACACTGACTTCAGAGATTCATTAAACACTTGCAGTTCCTTAAAAGAAAAGGAATAAAACACAAGTAATGAACAGCTGGAATTTGGGGAGAGGGCAGGGGCCAGAGATGGAATGGAGGCAGGAAAGTTTTGATAAATGAACTAAGATGTAAGAAGATTAGAAATCAATGTCTTAATCTTCAGGATAACTGAGAATTGATGAAAGGATGGGGAAAAGATCAACTTGAGTTAGCTTTTTTAAAATAGAAAAAGAAATGAATTATCAGGAAGGAAATGTCAACTTTTTAGTTGGAAATTCTGATTACATAATGGTATATTTTTATACCCTATAACTGTCCATTCAGAGGAGACTAGAACATCTTAGAACACTGAGCACCACACACACACTCAGACATGACCACAGTCAGAAACAATAATAATTCCTTCCTGGAAACAGAAGGCATGTTAGGAACACAAACACTTTGTGGCTCACTATGTGAAAAGAGAGATCAAATTACTTTAAAATGTTAAAGCAAACACCTTTGGCCTAATGATTTTATAGACCAATCACTAAGATGATTATCTTCCATCCATCTGTAATTTTTCCCTAAAGCTTTGACTGGTTTCAATGTGACTGTGGCAAACAGGACAATCTATTTTACCCTTTTAAATATTTATCTCTCAGCCTTCAGAGTCATGCTCACTTTCTTTGTGATTTAATTCTCCATGCCTGGTAGTTACAGTTATTCAGTGCATGCTTGGCCCACCAACAGGCCACATCCAAGGGAGCCCTTCTTCCTACCCCCTTCTTCCTACTCCTTTTAAAGATGTCACCCTCGGCAGAGGCATTAAGACAATAGTTAAGATACACTGCTGGGCCATTGGCATCTCAAAAGGAGATGAAATTCTTCCTGCCTTTTGTCAAATCAACTTTTTTAATTAAGTTAATTAACCCAGAAATTCTAGTCAGCTTATCATCTCAGGCAGCTTGCCCAAGACCCAGGTATCTGGACTAAACTGTCCCCAGATGCTTCCAACCAGTGAAAACAAAAAAAAAAAAGGGGGGGGGGGTCTCTGTCCTGGTCTGATAGTACTGAGCTTCTAGTAGGGAAAGATTAGGTCAGCCTCGGCACTATGACCATTGTGAGTTGGATAACTATGCTAGTTCATTGTATGAAGATTAGCAGTTTCCTGACCTCTCCCCCTAGATGCCAGGAGCACCCTCTAGATAAGACAACCAAAAACTCTGCAGGCATTGTCAAAAGTCTTCTTGAGGCAAAACCACCCCAAATGAGAACCACAAGGTTCTTTCTCATAAGATTTCACCACAGTCCACCACCATCATAAATTTCTATCTGATTGTTCCTCCTCTTTGAGAACCACAAGGTTCTTTCTCATAAGATTTCACCACAGTCCACCACCATCATAAATTTCTATCTGATTGTTCCTCCTCTTTGCTACCCCTATTTCTTACCTGCCCCCCCCACACACACACACACATCACCACCACCATCACCACCATTCCAGAAGGCCTCTCAGCAGGCAACCCAGCAAGACCCATGTCAGAAGGAGTGAGAATTTGCCCAGGGGGAAACCAACCGGGCTTCACTTTAATCCCAAAGTAAGAAAGAATAAGATACTGATCCTCCTACCCTTGCCCCATGAAAAAAGCTGAAAAAGCCAGTATTTCATGGCCAACCTTCTCTCCTGCCCTCAGCTTTACCAATGAGATGATCTAGAGACGATCTAGAACATACATGAACTGAAGTGGGTAGTCAGGTGATCACTAGCAGGTCTGCATCTGAGTTCAGCTTTGCATCCTGCTGGAGAGATGCAAATCATTTAATATCAAATCATTTAATATCGCTGGATTTCTCTTTCTTCAGAGGTAAAAAAAAATTCTGATGCTTTAGACCTCCAAGATTCCTTCTGGATCGTAAGTGTTACTGTGTTGGGGCCTAGTGCTTGGGGAGGGTCAGGAAAAGCATGGGGACATTGTGGTAGCAGAGAAACAAGAAAGCAAGGGAATGCTCTCTGTAATGGTGTGAGGTACACAAAGAGAGCAATGAGCTAGGTTTTAAGAAAAGTCATGGATGCTTAAGGCCAATGACAAAGTCAATTTTGAGAGCATAGAGTCCCTAAGAAGGAGGATTTTATACTTTCCAGTATTCCCTACTGTCTCACCATCCTAACTAATTCTTATGCTCATATGTTGATACCATTTCTCCCTTCCATTTGCATTCTCTTTCCTTCTTATTTCACAAGTTGATTTCTCCTTATCTTTACTCTTTCATTTCTTATGATTTCCTGTGGCTCTCCTACTTGCTCTCTCTTTATTTTCCCCCCATCTTTCCCTCCCTCCCTCCCTCCCTCCTGATTTTCTTCATCATAAGAACGAAATAGGTTGCCAGTCACAGTCCTAGATTTCATCTTCTCAAAAGATTCAAATCTGCAGGAAAAGTTCAGCTATATCTTGAAGCATGAGGCTTACACATAATGGCAAGGGGTTATACAAATGTCCAGACAACACGCTAAGCTCCTCCTCTGTTATATGAATAATAAACTGGGAACATCTTATAGGACTTGAGTTACAACCACATTGGCTTTGCAAGTGACTATTATTTAGCATGGGCAAGGAACTTCTAGTGAAGATCAAATGTGTCAACTCTGCCAGACAATTGTGTGTGAAACAACCAGGCCCATTTGAGGGATGGGGTGCACAAATATCCTAACTTGGCCTACTGAAGAACTCCTTTGGGAGCCTGTCGGGGTTGTTTGGAAGAGTCTGCCAGGCTGGCACTATTCCAGGACACAGCAAGTTGGTTGAGGGTCTCAGTAGAACACGGGTCATCACAGCTGAGTCAGAAGATGACTATCCGAAGTAATGCAATGTGCTACGCCTACTGCCTGCCTTAGAGAGCAGGAAGCAAAGTTTCAGGGCTCTTCCACACCCAGTTCCAACCCTCACTACTTCCCCCTCAATCCTTATCTACACAAGCTGATCAGAAATATCATCCCTTGCTATTTATGACAAGAACACATCTCTAAGGGAAAGCTGGAGGATGGGAGGAGGGCAAATCACAAACTAGATTTATTCTAAATGAGCCAAATCAGCACAAATGGAACATGAACAAAACCTCTAATCAGTCACAATCAAATAAAAGAGACTTCCTGGAGAGTAACAGCCAGATGGGAAGTTAATATAGTTTAGACCATTAACATTTCACCAATGCTCACTGCTTTCTTAACAAGCAAATGGGGCCAGGTCTCCTCAAGCAGGGAGAGAAAAATGTAGGCACTTCCACATTTTCTAAAAACACATACCTGGACAGAATGACAGAATGTGAAGGGAGCTACCTGTTCACCTGGTAAAGTCCTTTCCCTTGCCCACTCTCCAGTTCTGTGCAGTATTCCAGGCTTTCCCTCTGACTTCCTACTATCAGACTTGTTTTTGTGTTGACAATTATTTACTAAGCTATAATTCATATACCATTTAAGTCACCCATTTAAAGCGCACAATTCAATAGTTGCGGTAAAGCCATAGAGTTGTGCATCCATCACCACAATTTTAGAATATTCCCATCACTCCAAAATTGAGCATTCATACCCATTATCTGTCACTCCCCAGTAGATTTGCCTCTTCTGGACTTTGCATAATAAATAAAATCATAAAATACATGGGATGTTTGGTCTGGCTTCTTTAGCTTAGCATGTTTCCAAGGTTCACTCATATTGCAGCATATGTTGGTGCTACACTTGTTTGTATCAGCAGATAATATTCAATTGTAAGGACCTATCACTTTTCACTCATCTGTCAGCTGAGGGACATGTCAACTGCCTTCACTTGGGTGTTGTGATGAATAATAAACATTCTTATGTAGCCTTTTGTGGGGACATAGGCTTTCATTTATCTTTTCTCTTTCTATAAATGGAATTGATAGTTATAAGACAAATTTTAATATTAATACTTAACCCTTTTTAGGAGCTCCAAAGTGTTCCCAAGGTGGCAAGGCCGTCTCACATTCCACTCAGCATTCTCTATGTTCTATTATTCTCCACATGACATTTTCTGCATTCTTGCCAAATAAGTATCTGCTGATTCTTTTATTATGACCATCCTAATGGTTATAAAGTGGTATCTCACTGCAGTTTTGATTTACCTTTCCGTGATGGCTAATAATATTGAGCATCTTAATCCTTTTTGTGTAATTACTAATCACTGGCACATCTAGAGAAATGTCTATGCAGATGCCTATTTTTTATTGGGTTATTGATCGTTCTGTTTTAATTCACTTTTCACAAGTTGTAAGAGTTCTTTATATATTCTAAATAACAAGTTCCTTTTCAGATACATGATTTGCAAATATCTTCTCCCACTCCAAGGCATATCCTCTCAGTGTGGTTTGCCACACAAAAGCGTTTCAATTTTATGTTTAAATTATCTGCCTCCCACTGCTCCCCCCCCCCAACCCCCCATTTTGGTTACTTTTGCTTTTGGTGTCTTATCTTCAGATTAACTTCTTTTTCATCTTTCCTTTCTCAGTCTTAGGCATTGATTCATGTCCATTTTCACAGCAGGGCCTCTCCTGGGCCTGACTCACTCATCTATGCAGGCACAGCAACCACACAGTTCAGGTAATGTGAGACATGAATGGTTTTTCATAACCCACAGAGTCCTGCTGCTATCTGATTATGATTGTGATTATTATTGAACACTTACCTGTCTATGTAAAGCTTTTAAGCTTCAGAGGCTTTCAGATTATTAATTAATACTTAAAATAATTGTGAGATGTAGGGTAAAAGATGATTCCCTCCCTTGCCCATTCCAAGTGAAGAAAGCAATTTAAAAAGTCATCATAAAAACAAGTAACTTCCTCCAGAGAAACCCTGATATTCTCTGATTCCAAAGAAAGAGGAAGTAGAAATTGGACAAAATGTGACAGAGACTTGAAGGCACATAGCAAGTTGAGGACACTGAAATTTAATATTCTTATATCATCACTGACCCTCACTATTCTGCCTTTGGCAGTCTATACTGTACCAGAGGAGTCTTATTCAAAAATCGAACTATACAGTTGGCTCTCCAATGAGCACAGCATTTTTCAAAATCAGAAATCTCAGTTCCCTACATGCTTCTCTGGCTCATTTGCTACAATTATACCCCACGCTTCCCACACTCAAGCTTCAGAATGTTTCCTCTCAGTTTACCTAAAACATTGTACCCCTAAAACTTTCTCTAGCATGGAATGCATCTTCCTTTTTCTCCACATTGCAGAACCTCATTCATATCATAAGTAAAAATCTCTGGAGTCAAGTCTTCACACACAATTTGATCATAATCCTTATGATGTTGTCAGCATTTTCTCCATATGCTAACTCAGGTGGCAATGGGATTCACCCTATATGCTGAAGTTACCACTGTCTTGCACCACAATTCCACATCCTTTGAGAAATTCAATGATCCTCTAATATATCTGAAATTCACAAAGAATGAGGAGAAAGTGGTGTTCTATCCCCGTGGATACTATTGCCTCTAACTCACTGCCTTCATGGAGTTCTTATGCTCTATTCTGTGTCTGTGGTTATTCCTTGCTTCCACAAACATGGACTTCCTTATGCTGACTTTCACTGAAAACTGCTGTAAGCAACCCCTATGATGATACCCAATGATTATCACCTTCTAGTACTCTTGGTCCTGTAGTAACTGACTTCTAACAATAGAATATGGCAATATTGAGGGATGTCACTTTCATAGTCAAGTAACAAAAGTATGTGACAGTCTTGTCAGCAGACACTTCATTTCATGGAGGAGCTCATGTGGCAAGGAACTGACAGGGAGGTGATCTCCAGTCAATAGGCATTATAATATAAGACTCTCAGTCCAACAGACCTTAAGAAGCTGAATCTTGCCACCATCTACATAAATGAGATGAAAAGCAGAGCCTTTCTCATACCAGTCTATGGATGAGGCCGGTTCTGCTGAGTGCGACCTTGTGATTACAGGTGAAGCAGAAGTCCCAATTAAGCCATGTTCAATTTCCTAAACCACAGAAACTATAACAAATACATATTGCTTGGGAAACCCTAACAAATAAGTAGCCCCACTGTCTTTGGACTTCTGTATATACAAAAGACACTAATCATGTCTTAGGAGAAAGAGGCTTCACATCACAGAAATAGTAAAAACATACATTGAATATCAGACATTAACTTGTGAGAATCTTTTGTCCATTCCATTGAGTTCTTCAGCCTCTCCTTCTCTGCCCCTCCTCTTGCTGGCATCTTCCAGCTTAGGTTTAAGAGAGAGAGAGAGAGAGAGAGAGAGAGAAAGAACTTCTGAAATTATCTCACCCATGACAGGTCCTAATCTAATAAGGTGAACTTCCAAGGCAGGAAGTAGGGAGAACTTTTATTTTTCCAAGAACAAAGTATAATATAATAAAAATAATAATAGTGATTGCTATGATGCTTTATAATTATTTGTTTATATATCCCCCACTACATTGAATTTTTTTAAAACATGACTGAGATTTATTCATCTTTATATCCCTAGTGTGTAGCACAGGTTGATTAAGCAGTCAGGACTCAGTAAATGTTTGCCAAATGTGTATTCATTATATACTGTTGCACTAAAAGATCTACATTTTTAATTAATTATTAAGGCATAGGAGAAACACTGTGTGGGCTACAAATAAAACTGTATTATAATAAGGTCCTTAGATATTTCAAATAACTACAACTCCTTTGAATAAATTCAGGAAAAAGTATTGCTCTGATAAAGCTAATACTATAACATGCTGGGAGGCTCAAACTGTATTAATTAAACTCTTTTAAAAAGCATATGTTGCACTTTATTAGATATTCTATGGCTCACAGTGGGAGTGTATTAGATTTTTGGCTTAGAACATAATTGCTCAGGAATTCCAATTCTAGGAATTTATCATAACAGAATAAAACATCAGCACTACTTTTAAGAGTGAAAAACTAGAAAACCAAGTAGAGGCAAGTGAGAAAAATCATGGCAAAATCATACACTGGATTCATACTGGATCAGATGTGAAGAACTGTATCTTATTTATTAACTGAGAAAGATGTCTCCAAAATAGTTTTATTTGAAAAGAATAAGTGCAAAATTATATTTAAATGTTTGTTTAAAATGCATTTGACTATATCCCTGGGTACTTATGCTTAGAAAGACACCAAAGGATATACCTGAAAATGTTAATAGATAGCAGTTAACACACTTTCTGTGATCTTTATACCTTTCTATATTTCTCAGATGCTTTGCAGATGTACTTCCTTTTCACCAGAAATACTTAAAACTATTTAAAGATAGAAAAAAATGTAACTGTATTACTGTTACTGCCAATCGGATACTTACTAAGCTAATATTCTAGAATGTAAAAGCATCTCACATAATTTAAGACATTTTACTTTTAAAGCCACTCTTAAATAAATAAACTTATTTGAGCATCTCAGAACTTTGTGAAGTAGGAAAAGCTATTGAATATGCTTTGGAGACAGTAAATATTATAGATATAAAAGCCTGTGGTGTCTGACTCCCAAAACAGAGAGGAGAAATGTCATAAATGGCTCCAGATGCAGCTGGTCCCTTCAAATAGCAAAATAAAGAATGATGACAAAAATAATGATAAAGACATTTTTGTGGATATTCTGATAAACTGAGCAGTGCTATTTCAACAAATATTGAAGATTACTGGATAAATTAATTTTCTATATTGTCCTATTTGGAAAAATTTCCAAACATATTGGTAACTATTCTTTTCATTGGTGCAACAAATAAGCACAGAACAACATAACAAATCCTCACTGCATCAAGATAAGTAGAAAGGAAAACCTAGGCGTAGAATTTAAGAACAGTTAATTCAGGTGGCCACAATGTTGTGAAAAATACACAAAGTCCTCTCAGCCAAAAGCCTTAATTTAATAACACTATGACAACATTACTAGCCATTCTCATCAGTCATTTTATTTGACTTTTGATCCAATCTCTTTATGTATTGTGTCAGTTGTACAGGGGAGGTTGTTTTAAACCACCACAGCAGAGAAATAACCAGAAAAACAGTATTTCTGACAGATAAATGCATTTCTGAAGTAAGCAAAGATAGAATCCACCCAGACAGGGCTTGAAATTTAAACAGGAACCATGCATAAGCAAACTGGAGGTAGAACCAATTCTCTCCTCAGCTTTGAACAATGAAGAAGTCTTATCAGGGAGCCCTGACCTGGAAGCAACATGGCCAAGACAGACACCAGCAGGAGGCAGAGCACAGAAGGGAGAGGAGGAAACTCTTTAAGTCTGCCTTCCTTCAGACCTGTGCCATGACAAATTAGGAAAGAAACAGAGCAGAAGGCAGGGTGTGAAGTGTGAACTGTGTGAGCAATTTTAGACAGGCGGGCTGGTACTTCTCTGAAATTAGCATATCAGGGTTGGGACAAGGGAGTGCCCCTTTGGACTCAGATCAGCATTAGAGTGTAGATCAATCACCAACCAGGAGTAGATCAGTAGATGAGTTGAAAAATAATCCAGATGAACCAGAAGAGAAACAATGCCTATGGCTACTTCTCACTAAGGAATTCACTAATTCCTTAGTAAGATGGTACTGACTTTATTGTCACACACTCCAAAAAATTATTGGGAATCTAGTTTGTGTGTGTGCGGGGTAGGGTGGGGGGGAGGAGTATGGGGGGGGGTTGTGTGTGTGTCAGTGAGGTAGACAGACAGATTATTTAACTGGTTAGTAAAACTGTACAGGGATAATTCCATACTGTGAATTTAGTTATTCTCAACCAATTTAGATGTTGCCAAACATATATCTCTTTCATAATAATTATTGTTAGCTCCCACGCAAGGTACGAGAAATGAATTTTCGAGAAAAGATTGCCCAGCTACAGCCAGGGGTTAAATGGAGGTATGGACCATGAGACAACTTTAATAACAAAAGAAAGGGGTATTTATGGGGACACAGGGCAAGGGCCTGATGAATTTTAAAGAAGACAAACAAACCTGAGAGATAATTAACATTTTAAAGCAAAGGGTAATTGAGGAAGGGGTAGAGTAGGTGGGTGGTCCCTAACTTAGATAAGGAAAGTTAATGGGCGCCAGTGGGTCTTAGGAGGTCATTTTCATAATTTAGTCCCTAAGTTTTCTTAGGGATGGTTAACGAGAGAGGTTTTCCTTATCTCCTTTGGAATGACTCTTCTGGTTTGCAAATGGTGCACAGCAAATTATCAAGTACCAAGTTAAAGGAGCTAGCAAATAAAAGATAATCTAACAGCCAACATTCCATATTAAGCCATATTATTAGCCAGCTATTTTACATCTACCCATTTTACAGAGGAGAGAACTGAGGCAGAAAGTGGTTAAGTAGGAGTGTGCCCAACATCCCAGTTAGGAAATGACAGCAGACTCTGAACCCAGGAAATATTGCACCAGAGGCTATGACCTCTAGACAATAATATACCAGTTGTGTCTGGTTTGGAATAACTCAGCTAGGGCTCTTAGTGAATAAACCAGGTAAACAGCAACTCTCACCAAATGAGACTTGAGAGGTTTTTGGCATGTTATATAACTTCCAGAAACCTCTGTTAAAAATGAACCTTTCATGAAATTCAGATCAAAGAAAACACCTTAAATTCCACAGACATAACAGGTGAAATAACTGAATGAAGAATGCTGGAACCAAGAAAATAAAAAGTGATGGTTTGGGGCTTAGCAAGGACCAATACAGCAGTACTTATAAAAAGGATGCAGCACCGGCCATCTTCAACTATTTTCCTAGAACAATGCAGAACCAGTTTTCTAATTTTCACATTTTTTTAAAAAAGCTGAAAATTCAGATTCTTGTGCAACCCTCCCCCCACCCCCAATCCCCTCACGAGCCAATTTTCAATCTTGGCACTCCTTTTTCTCTAAATGATGTGCCAAACAAAACCTATCTGCAAATATAAGCTGCCATCTCAGTGCTGGATTCATTGTCGCAGCAGACAATAGACAATGCCAAGGTGAGCTTCTGAACTGTAGATGACTGGAAGTTTGGGGAAATTATAAAATATTAGTAATATATATCCATACACAGAGATTAACTGAGATCTGGCTATGTCTTATGGCAAGTGTATGGATCGAAACATTGTTCATGACTCAGCTCTATTGTCATATGTGAATGTAGCAAGAATATCTGAGTCAGGGGTCTCCAAAGTAGACTTTAAGTATGCAGTTACATTCACTAGGGTGCAGAAAGAAAATATTCAAATGTATATTTCTGTTCTCATTCTTTTCAAATTTCATTTTCAGATATGCATCATGATGTTCATAATATACTTTATATTAGTATACACCTATGTCCTTCAAGTAAGATAGATTGGAGTAGATAAAAAAGAAAACACATTTATATGTAATAATTAGCTATGATCATTACACCATCACTGGTATCAAAACAATCAGGCAAAGAAACTAGACCAGGAAATCCTAGAAATTCTGTCTACATATTCATGAATCCAAGAAGTGCAAGTCACAGAGAATTCACTGACCAGCTCAATATTAAAGCAAAAGGTTTGACTCTCCAGTTCCGAATCAGCAGTGGTAATACTAATCAAGAGGATTAAACCCCAGGATCAGAAGAAGACCTGTCTCTGAAAGCAAGGACTGGTTCTTATGTTCTTTCCTATGCCAGGGGTCTAGCACAGAGTAGGCATTTAATGTATACATTTGCTTGTGTAGTAAACTGTATGTCCTTCCTTAACTGTCCTCCAACTCTGATCCCTAAGAGAGTAGCAGTTTTAAGAGGGATTATATCATAAACTTTTTCCCCTGAGGAATATCACTTCTCACAAGTTCCATGTTTGAAACAAGAGCTGTTTTGAAGGTTTCATTAGATCTGCTTAAAAAAAAGAAACCTAGATAATCCTCCTAAGTAAGAAGGAAAATTAGATACTAGGAAGAGGAGTTTTCAGTAACCAGCTTTTCCAACCAGGTGTTCAAGGATGTCATACAGCACAAATTCAGGCTCTCTGCTACACTGTTTATCTGTTCATATGCCACTTGAAAAGTGATGGCAAAAAACAACTTAATTACATAATTTATTCTTTCTCCTGTATACTCTTGTCCTTTCCATCAGTCCTACATATCCTCACTTCAAGACTACAAGATTAATTAAGAAGGTAATATTTTTTTAAAACAACATCATTCTTGATATCAAATGCAAGATATACCCAGACTGGGAAACAGAAAGTGGATACAGTTAACAAGCACTATAAATGAATCAATTTATGCCGGGCATGGTGGCACATGCCTGTAAGTTTCAGCCTATGAAGGGGCTGGGGCTAGGGATCGCGGTTCGAGTCCCACTCAGGGCAACACAGTGAAACTTAGTCCCAAAAAATAGCTGTGTGTGGTGGCGTGTGCCTGTAATCTCAGCTACCTGGGAAGCTGAGGCTGGAGACTGCTTGAGTCTGTGGTACCCCGGGCAATGTGAACCTGCGGTTCCACAGGCAAAAATGGCAAGACCTAGTCTAAATAAATAAATGAATGCATGAATGAGTAAATAAATAAATGAATGAATGAATCCATTTAATCAGTAGATCCAAAGGAATGAAGCCTGAAGCAACCATCCCTCCCTCACCACCTCACAACCTTTCTGCCCCATCTTCCTCCAATGCCTGTTAAAACCACTAGGTCCATGCAATCTTCAACCAGATTCAAGTAAGCGTTGCTCCTCTCTGCCTCCCTTTGCCCCCTACGTACACCCTTTACCTCCTGCTCTAGAGGTTTCTAGGTGTAGGGAACTACACATATCCACTCACACTCATACATTTGCGACCCACGCTTAGGACTGTCAACACCTATGGTGCCCTCCTGACCCAAGAGGAGCAGAGGCCAAGGGATGCATACTTCATTTCAGCCTCCAGGCACACAGCTCTGAGATGCATTTTATAAACCCTCTCAAAAATTCCTGACTATTTAGCATTTGCTGCCTTTGGCAGTGGTCAATTTGATAACATATTCTTGTTTGGCTTTCCTTCCTTCCCTTTTCTCTTTCTTGGTCCTCTCCAACTAGAATCACACCCAAATGCAAGCAATCACACCCAAATGCATGCAAGCATTTGTCAGGTTCTGCTTTCTCAGGGACACAAGCTGAAAGTGTTGATAAGAAAGTGGACTTACAAGCAGTCACTCTAGATAACAAGCTGAACCTTTCAACCCATTCCTGGTGGTAAGCTTGCACAAGGGTGATGACCCCTGGCGTGACATTTACTTTTGTTTTTTTTACATTGGTGGTCTGATGAGGTAATGATGGAGTGTGGAGTAACAAATTAAAAGCTAGCTGTGGTACTTGAATGATATGGAGTCAGTGGTAATTATAAGAATACCAGAGTTGTCTGACTTTTGTTAACTGCTTCGGAAGCCTTGAAGAGTAAAATTAAAATTACACGTCCATGTCAGCCAACTATTAGTACAAGGCACACTGTAAAAGGCTTCTCTGTCAGCATTTAGGTGACCTTCACCTCCTGCAGTCCAAGTCAGACAGAGCTGAAAATTAAGCTCAGGGACTAATTGTAATGCTGGAAGACCAGCAGAGAAGATGGCATGCAGTCTCCATATGGATCCTGTGTCAAAGTCAAGGCCCTGATAGAAAAACTGATGTCTCTACAACCTGGAATCTGGTCATTGGGGTGAATGAGACTAACATCTCAAATTCCCAAAACCTCTAGGTCATTAACTGCAGCTCACTCCTTGCTAGAGGAAAGCAGCCTCTTCTTTTCTGTAGACAATGCAAAATCCTCATACAAAGCAGGTACCAAACACAATAGTTCTTGTCCTTTCTACAATCTGCTGCTACCACTTCATCTCAATGCCTCTGAGCCTATAACAAGAGTTTAGTCTCAGCATAACCAAGCTAGGAATTACAGTTCCTACTGCAGAAGGAAATTGCTTATACATCAAAGGAATATATATCAGCAGGAACCAGAAGAAGACTGTGTGGGAAAGATCCTGAGGGTTTCAGACCAGGGGATGCAAAATATTAAGCCGGATGAAGAATAATTTATCAACACAGAAACACTCTCTGATGATTCTGGTTTTGAAGTTCTGGGAAGAACACTTGAAACTGGTCCTAACCCTCAGCTGGAATAGCTCCATGAAGGTTGGAGAAGATGATGGTATCCCATTAAACAGGTGGAGATGCTGGAACTCAGAAGGACCAGGCAGGTAAGACTATTTGTATAGATTTATTTTCTGAGAAAGAAGAACTCACTTGCTTCCTGAAAAAATGATAATTCTCCTTTCACCAAGGCTGTAAGCGATGAACTGATAAGGAAGTATTAATGTCTATGAGGTGCACAGCTGCACCTTTTAGGAAACAATTTACATCCTCTAGCTCCCACTTCTTCCTTCCATTACTGCTGCAGGAATCAGATCCTCCCAGGCTCAGTCAGTCTCACTCTAATATGCTGGCACAGTGCAGCCTCACTCCTTTTGGGTACCTTTGGCTTCCTGACCCCAGGCTTCCCTGGTAGTAAGGTGCAGGATGCTTGACAGTCCCACATGAGGAAGCTGGTAGCTTGAGGGAGTAAACCACAGTGGGGCCAATTTTGATCAGAGTGGAACAGATGCCAATGGAGAAATGCACCCCCTTTGATTGTCCAGGGTAGACAATTCTGACATGCATTTCATAAGAATCTTTGGGCAGCAGCTCTCCTGCTTGCCTGAGACTACGCAGGTGTTTCTTTTCACCAACCTTCTCTTTGTGCAAAGCAGTCTTAAAAGCAAGCTCTCCTCCCAAGACTGCCCACCTGGGTCTATGCAGACATCTCTTTCAGCAAATCTGTCCCTTTCAGAGCAGTTCTTTCTGGTGCTTGTGTCTGTGCATGTGTCCTTAACTTCCTTCCTGTTTTTATCATAAACCTGTCTTTTTAGATAGTTTTTTCAAAAGAGCTCTAGGCTTGTAAGCTTCAGTCTATGAAGCAGCCGGGGCTAGGGATCACAGTTCGAGTCCCGCCTGGGGCCCATAGTGAGACCTAGTTCCAAAAAAATACCTGGGTGTGGTGGTGTATGCCTGTAATCCCACCTACCTGGGGAAGCTGAGGCTGGGGATTGCTTGAGTCTGTGGTACCCCGGGCAACGAGAGCCTGCGGTTCCAGAGGCAAAAATAGCAAGACCTAGTCTCAAAAAAAAAAAAAAAAAAAAAAGCACTCCGGGTGTCAATAATCACTAGTTACCTCCAGGACTGACTGATTTGTTAACACATTCTGGTGATGACTTTTCACTCTCTCCACTCCTGCTCTCTAGACTCCTGTTCTCTGCAGTCACTTCCCAAAGAAATCATGTGCACAAATGCTTTCAGAGGAATCTAGTTTAAAACTAAGCCCAGCAGTTTGGGCAAACATGGGGGGGAGAGATTATTTAATGTGGGTCAAGACTTCAGCCTCCTAGGAAATTGGTCCCATAGTAGAAGTCACAGTGATGACAAGTGCCTCCTCAATGGATACTCACCACAAACGAACCTCCCACTAAATCTCTATCACAAGCACATAAGGAACACCTTTTTTTCCCCAGTAGAATCAAATGTTACTTTCACACATACCCTCCACACTGAACCTTATCAGCTGAGAGGAAAGAAAGTAAATATAGATACACAGAAAGTGGAAAACAAGGGGAAAGTTTTAGTAGACATTTAAATAAAACTCTCAGATGATCTTATAATAAGATTTTAGTTCCATATTAGAACATAGTAAAGGCACCCACAATTACAGGCATTTCAGATATGCTTCTTAAATTTCTGTTGTTTTAGAGAAAATGTACCTTTTATTCTAGATCTTTTGATGGAATAACAATCTGTCAGTATTTAAGGCTAAACAAGCAAGAATATGTCAAGATTTTACAAAAAAGTAACACTTAGAAGTAGACCCAAGAATGAGAATTAATTTTTCTGAAAGAGGTTCAGCTATGCAGTATCAAAAATAGTGTGCTTGTTGGGGAAAGGACACAATTTCAGCAAGTCAAACACACCCTTCTTTTAAAGATATTTTTTCATGCTTTGCTAGTGTACTAGTCTTGCTGAAGCATTTATGCACAAGCTAAGGCTGGGGTTGAAATTCTTTACATATGGCAATCGTAGATACCAGAACTGATCAAGTCAACATAGGCTACAGCCCCAAGAAAGCATCCATGCTGCTTCTATATTTAGCACAAAAAACAAACTTATGCTTAACACAGAAATGTGTGTCCATAGAAACTGCACAGTGACAAAAGAGCCTTAGTTTTGTCTTCTACTCAAATGTTAAAATAGTTTAATATATTATTACTATGTGTTGACTCCTAAGAGGGGGCCAGTATTAATATGATTTGGTTAGCAAAAAGGAAGTTGGGAAGTAGAAGCTTCTTTAGATAGGTTGCCCAGCACCTAATCATTCCAGCAAACCAACTGTCACATATTAATCTGCAGGAGATTAAATTATATTCATATATGCTTAATCATAGTTGCTCTATATCATAAATCATCGTGGATTAAGAAATAAGCAATCAAAAACTGCATACTTAATGACTGTTGTTCACGCTGGAATTTTTTGTGCTATTAATATCTAAGTTCCCTTCTGTGACTTTAGGCTATTTTAAAAGGGGGAGGGGGACGAAATACAGAAACCTTGTTACCATGGCGACTATAAGCCGGTCAGCCCATCTGCTGAAAGGGATATAAAATTTTCTAAGTAGAATTTTAAAAACCTTACTATAAGAAAGACTTCCTTAAACACAGTATGGGGAAAGGAAGCGACAGAAAATCTGGCAACCACCCATTTACAAAAATTTGAGCTATCATTTTGATACTAACAATGATTTACCATAATTCCTTTTAATCATAATTCTTTTCCAGAAGAAACAATTCATACCTATATATTAGGATATCAAAGATATAAAACATACTTTGATATGTTCTATGCTATGACATTTGTACCATTTTTATAGAAAAAAGAAAGTTAAGAATTGATATTAAAAATAATCCAGGGAAGCCTGTGATTTGGTTTGTTTGGTTTTAAAAATGGCTACAGATATTTTCACAGATTCTTATAAAATTAGCAACAGGGCCTTTGGTAACCTAAAAACCAAATAAAAAGCATGCATTTTAAATAATTGCAGTATGAAAGTACAATGACATGTTTAGGACCCAGCCTTTCTCATTTGTATTTAGGCGCTAAAAAAAAAAGAAAGCAGGAAAAAATCTTCCATTTAAACCAGTTCCTGCCCTTGAAGAAAGGAAGGAGGTCATCTATCTTTACTCACCAATCCATTGGTTCATTCAGTAAAACTCAACAAGCACCTGCTTTGTACCAGACACATTTTTAGGCACTGGGACTGGCACAGTTATCAAAAGGAACAAAATCCCTGCTCTTCTGGAACTTATACTCAGGCATGATTTTCGCTTAGATGATGAGAAGGGCAACTTAGAGCTAAAAAGAGAGCTGTAAGATGACAGCAATGACTACTGTGGCCACAGCAGTTTAAAAAAGATTCCAGAAAAGGGAACTTTGGAGTTAGGGATTAAGAAATGATGAGCAAGAATATACCAGCAAGAGTAAAACAAAACAATCATTTCAGACCCAGAGAGCACAATGTGGGGGCAGAAATCTAGAGAATGTCTGCCACTGAGTTGGCTTTAATTTCACAGCTCCAAAATAACTTGAGATTCCATGTGGCTAGAGTGGCTTAATGAATATTAAATTTCGCGGAAATTCTTACATGCATAAAGACTGAAAAGAACAACTATTTTCGCAAAGTTCTGTGATATTTATATTGATTTTCCTAGAAAACCAAATTCCTAGATAGAGTATTCATGCCTCAAACATCATAAGTCAAACATAAAAATAACAAAGTAACCTTTTCATGATATAAAACTTTTCTACAGATATTTCAGTCAACAGTTACAAAAACCTCAAAAAAAAAGTTATAACCTACCAAAAAGCAGTCATTATCTCTATTTCACGGAAGTGGAAAATGAAGCACAGAGAAGTAATTTACTCCAGGTCAAGTAAATGACCAATTAGATCTTGAATTTGTACTTTCACTGCAAATACTATGAACTTTCTACTTGATCAGAATTTAGTACCAACTTAAGGGTTTCTACAAAATAATGGGAAAACACTCTCACAGAAGCAATACATTATTCTAAATGGTACTGGTCTCTGAAGAAATCCATAAATGTCTACTTTATGCACTTAGCAGAACAGTAGTAAAGTTCAGGTGTGAAGTCAGCCATCAGCAAGGGCAAATGTCACAAAGTCAGCACAATGATTTCCATAAGAAAGTGATCTTCTTCCTTGTCATCAAAAGTCCAAAAGTATCTCCCATCCACTCTCTACCACTCACTGTGGTACCAAATTCAAAACACCTGAAGTGCCCTCCCTACTATACATAGTGATTGCTATAGCTTAATGCTCTTTCTTCATAGAGTAAACAGGCAATCATGCTTTCACTGTTTACATGAGAATTTAGCCACCACCCCCAGATACTAGTGCCATCACCAAGTCTGGCATAAGTTAGCAGAAGAATGGAATTATCATGAATTTTGAACATGCTGAGACAAATGTAAACAAATGAATTGCTAAATGTATAAATAAGAAAAACAGGTTAAGAGGTGATGAGATTGGAACAGAATACAGTATAATAAAAAAATCACTGTGAAGATAAGCAAAGCTATATTTTAAAAATAGAATAAAAGATGTAACTGTGGGCAGACTTGTCAATTTACTGTTATTGCTTTTAAAAAAAGTCCATTCTCCATTGCCAATTGTGTTCAATCGGGGTAGACTTGGGGGTTGGGGGTAAGAAGAGAGTAAAGGCTATCAGAAGATGGGGCATTCCCTTCAATAGGAAATGTAATCCCCTAATAATAAAATCTCTCACAAGCAACTTAAAAAAAAATTAGTCTACTGAACTCCCTCACACCTTGTACAAAAACCAACTCAAAATGGATAAAAGACTTGAATGTAATACCTGAAACCATAAAATATATAGAGGCAAACCTGGGCAAAATCCTCCATGAATTACACTTCAGAAATCCATATCTGGACACATCTATGGCTGGTGAAAAATGAAGGAAAACATAAACAGCTGGGACTACATCAAACAAAAAGCTTCTGTATAGCAAAAGAGACAATAAACAAAACAAAAAGAAACCCAACTGACTGGGGACAAATTTTTGCCCCACCCCCCATACAAGTGATAAAGGTCATATAACAAAGATATGCAAAGAACTCACACAACTTAACAAAAACAAAGCAAAAAGCTCAGTTAATAAATGGGGAAAAGAACTAAAAAGACACTTCACCAAAGAAGAAATACAGATGGTAATTGGGCATATGAAAAAATGCTCCACATCACTAATAATCAGGAAAATGCAAATCAAAACCACACTGAGATACCATCTTACACCAGTAAGAATGGCCCATATAAAAACCAAAACAAAACAAAAAAATCCAGTAACAACAAGTGCTGGTGTGGATGTGGGGAGAAAGGAACACACTTACACTGTTGGTGGGAGTGCAAACTGGTCCAGTCACTATGGAAGGCTGTGTGCAGGACCCTCAAATAATTGAAAGTAGAATTACCATTAGACTCAGCAACCTCACTACTGGGAATCTACCCAGAGGATACAAAAGCACTAATCAACAAGGGCACCTACACGTGCATATTTATTACAGCACTATTTACAACTGCCAAGATATGGAAACAACCCAAATGCCCCAAAACTAACAAATGACTGAAAAAGATGTGGTATGTGTACACAATGGAATATTATTCATCAATCAAAGAAGACAAACGTATGTCATTCACAGAAACATGGATGGAGATAGAAGGAATTATATTAATGGAAATAAGTCAGAAAAAAAAAGAGAAATATGGGATGGTCTCACTTATATGAGGGATACAGGGAAAATAAACAGACAGACAAGAAAAACTTAAAACTGCCAAGAGAACTAAAGCATAGAGCAAGAGAGAGGGAGAAGAGTAAAATTGGGGGAGGGGGAGGCATAATAGATTAAGATGGTTTGCAGGTGGTGGGAGAACCTCAGGCCAGACAACTTTGTAGTATGTGTGTGTGTGCGTGCACAATCAATTTAAAAAATTTAAATGGAAAAAAAAAAAAAAACAACAGTCTCCTGGCAACGTGTTACTGGCTCCAGGATGAAGAGCTAGGATCTATAACAAGAAGAGACAAGACTGGAGTAGATGAGATTAGTGGGTTAGACTCTATGCTAAACCCATGCTCCCCCATGACAAAATCAAGTTCTGAAAGCTGGAGCAAGAGCCCCTCTGTAAGCTCATGTGGAAGAAACTGAGTTCACAACAAGGCAGACAAGCAGATAGGCAAGAGAAGAATCAAAGCTGTGTGGTCATCTCTTCAGAGGCAGGAGGCTGTGAATCCCCACTACCTGACTGACAACCAAGGTAAGAAACTCACTTGTTCGCAAAACCTTCAGTTTCTAACATGAACATATGAGCTTCACCACATCATCATCACTACTCCCCATCTTTACCAACATCACCATTACCACACCGCTACCACCAATAACAATTTCACCAACCAAACATCAGCTCTACTCCACCCTCATCAGCACCATTACCATCCCAAAATCACCACCATCAACACTACTGCCACCTTCACCAGCACTATTACACCCCATACCCACCAACACCAGCACTGCTACCAATGATACCACCACACCCACCATAACCACATCCACCATCCTTATCACCAATATGACCACCCTCTCACTTGATGTTCCCTCTACAAGCACAAAGGGACTAGCAGAGGCTTTAAAATTTCAACTTTACCTACTATACTCTGAAAATGTACAGCAGTAGCACAGACATAATTATGGCTTCAAAAAAGAATAGACTTTTTTTTTTTAACTGAAGTAACATCAGTTTACAATATTATATAAGCATCAGGAATATAGCTTCAAAACTGAACATCCATACATACTTCAGCACACATACCACCAAAGGTTTAGTTACCTTCCACTGCCATCCAATCTAGCTCCTCTACCTTTCCCACTCACCCCCACTCCCTAGTCCCCTGGCAGTGACCATTCTGTTGTCAGAACCTAAGGGTTTTTGTTCTTGCTTTGTTTGTTCCTTTATCTTGCTTCTTTATATTTCATACATGAGTGAAATCATTCCATATATGTCTTTCTCCTTCTGACTTATTTTACTTAGCATAATCACCTCAAGTTGTCCACATTACTGCAAATGATAGGATGTCATCTTCTTTTTGTAGCTAAGTATTATTACAATGTGTGTGGGTGGGTGTGGCTTCCACATCATGGTAGCTTGTAGTCTTAAATAATTTTCATCCAGATATGTGTGTTCTTTTCTCAAAATTCTCCAAATATCCTGTGAGGCAGATATTGTTTGCCCCAAATTTCAGGTGAGGAACATGAGTCTTGAGGACAGTATTGCTTACCCAAGGTCACAGAGAGAGAGTGAGGACTCACACTCCATTCCACCTGATTCTACAGCTGACTCTATTAACAGTTCTGCTGAGTTGCTTCTCTCATGAAAATTAAGATACAGTCAAGACCTTGAGAGCTTCAGTGTCACTGGGAAGGGCCTATAAACATATCACTTCAAAACCATGTGAGACTTGTTCCCAGTGTGCTAAGGGAGGATGAAACTAATTTTCCCTGGGGGTGTTGGAGAAGACTTTACAGAGGATGTGACATTTATGCAATCATGAGGAAAAGGAGTAGGAGTTCACCAGAAAAAGCAGTGAAGAGCATTCCAGGTGGAGTGCTAGCAGATGTGAGGACACCAGCAGTGCCGACTTACTACTCCTGCTGGCTTTGCTGCTTTTCCAAGTTTGACCTTGGCCTGACTGAGAGCTCCCTTAGGTCTGGTCAAACTGCCAGTCAGTCTCCTTATACCAACTAAACCACACACTCCCAAGCAATACACACAGACACCGGCCTTCACCTGTCCTAATGCTGCTTTGAGTTCCAGAGTTCAATGTGTCCCTATACCTCTTTAGGAAGTCTGGGACAAAAGCACCTGATTTGCAGGAACTCAGGCACCCACTATACTGTGCACCTGAGCAAAGTAGAGACCATGAGGCAATGAAGAGCTGTGGGCAAGTACTGGTCAGTCAGTGCCAAGCAAAAAGCTTTATAGCTTCCCCCTCTTTTGGAAACTCTCCTGAAGCAGATTCGGCATGGAGCACCCAAATGAAACAACTAAGAGAAGAAGGTAGTAGCTTATCAGCATGGCACCAAATGGGAGCTAAGAGCCCTAACATTTAGTCACACTATCCAGTACTTGTCATTGAGGTCTGTTTGGAAAGTAATTAGATTAGGAAAGGGAACTGCTCATAACTAGATATGCCTGGTGGGGGCTGGGTGGCAGGCAAGTGACCACAAGTGCTTGATTATTTTTCCAAGTCAACAACACTGCAGTTGTGCCTTTGGGCTCAAAAGTAAGGGCCCACAAACAGCTATTTGTGTACTTTTGAGTAAATTCTAATCATTCTGAGAAGAACTTTAGCCCTTGGAAGTTTTTTTTCCAGAACATGTTTTTCTTAGATGTCTAAATTCTTAAAAAAAAAAAATCAATTCTGTCCTTAGCATGATTTCTCCCTTGAATGACAACAAAGACTAGGTCCTACACAGATTCTGATGCAGCTATTCAAAAATCACTCAAAATCACTGTTATTCTATTCATTTACTAATTAAACTGTATTAAACACTTGTTACATGCCAGATGTCCTTTCTGTTCACCTGGAATGTGCAATGATGATAATGTGCTAGGTTCCTGCCCTTTTGAAGCTTATGTTCCAGTGAGGTTGACAGAATTGGATAAGTAAAGAGAAAACTACAGATATAAGGTGATTTCAGATAGCAATGGATGGCGTAGCTTTTTGACTGGAGCTTAGACTGAGAAGTCTCTTTAAGAAGCTAATAATGAGTTGAGGTGGAAAGAACATAAAGAACACTCAGGGACAAAAGAGCACAAATGAAAAGGCCTGAAGACAGGGTTAATCTTGGTTTATTTAAAGAACATAAAGAAGGTAAGAGACTAGGGAGGATGAGGTGGGTGGCAAGGGTGGGGTGGTGTGGAATAGTTAGCAGGAGAGTTGAGGATGAAATAAGGACACCTGGAAGGACTTTAATCATTACATAGTTCTGGAGATCACAATAAGAAATTTAGATTATATTTTGAGCATAACTGAACTCCATGGGAGTGTTTTAAATAAGGGAATGACATAATCTGATATCCTATTTTAGAGCATATCTTTGGAAGTTATGTGGAGAATGGATCTGACAGTGAATGGAAGCAAGTAGAAGACAAGAGAGGTGACAGTGGCTCCACTGGCTCCACTGGTGACAGCCTTCACATGGTTATTCAGTTAGAAGAGAAACGGATGGATCTGAGATAACTTTTTGATGTCAAACTGACCAGAAAGGTTATCCAGATCCATCATTTCAGTATAACTGCAAGGTCTTTCTGTGAAGAACAGTATGTTGAGAGGACAGTTTACATCACACACAAACCATCAGTTTATTTTACACCAATAATTTCCATGGATTCTTGAAGCTGCCTCTTGGACTGCTTCAGAAACATGAAGAGAGATTTGGGAGGGTGGTCCACAGAGGTGCCCCCTGCAAATCAAAGCATCTCCAGAGATGTTGACTACCAAGGATGATATCTGTAATTTCATCTGAAGAAAAGGTTTCTATGCTAAAACCAAACTGTAAAAAGCACTGTTGTGACAGGCAGTCTGGCTAACTGGCCCCGATATCCACTCTTTTCTCCTTTCCAGAAATAGTCGTTGCAATTTTTAGCCTTCACATGGTTATTCAGTTAGAGAGCACATTTCTCAGCCTCCTTTGAAGTAAGATATAGTCTCATGACAAAGTACAGGTAAATGGGTTGTGAGCAGAAGAAATAGGTTTAACTTCTGGGTCATCCCCTTAAAAATGAAACTCTTCTTCTTCTCTTTCCCCTCTGAAATGCCTAGGAAATGGTAATGACTGTAGTGGTCACAATGGACCCTAAAATGGCATCTAAATGATGAGAATGGCAGAACCCACTCAACCATATGGGTCTTTGGATTACTGATCTCAAAATAGGTCATTTACCCACTCCGGACAGCCCCCTACCTCTAGACTGTTAATTGACAAAGTCATACAAATTGTATCTTTTGGTTTTAGCATTACAGCATATAGCCATGTAAAGTTTCAACAACCAGCATCTGCCTTGCCTTTCATTCTGTTTTCTGTAGCAAACAGAAATGTTCCTGACAATGGCTTACTCTATTGGAGAGAGAACAACAGCAAGCAAGCCTATTATAACTCAGGAGACGCATGAAATGTAAAAGCAAATTAAGACTGTTGCTGTTTAGGGGGAGCTTTTTTTTCTATTATATCCTATTGAAAACCGCTCTAAAAAACTTCCCCAGAATTACATGGCACAAAAAACCATATCCATTACCTAGAGAATTTTAAAAAATGCTAATGCCTGATTCTCATCCCCAATTATTCTGATTTTACTAGGTTGGGCATGGGAGATTTTATGTATTTCACATGTGATTTTAATATGCAGCCAAGGTTAAGAAGCACAAATATTTGTAGATCATATAGGAAAGGCTCCCATATGTCCTAAAACCTGTGTTTTGTTGTACTAAAACATGATGAAGGATATCACCTATATATTGTAGGATATTATTAAGGAATAGTTCCAGAATGATGGTAAGGTATCATTTCAGGGTTGAATTTACTGTTTTACACTGTGCCAAATCTATAAGCACATGGTAGAAATCTCTCCAATTTCAGTTTGGGAGGTAGTTGTTTTTTCTTAAACAGCAAGTTTACTTTGCCCTTGAACACTATAAAACCTGTAAATGATCCTGCTTTTTGCTCTGAATAGGTGCTAGAAAGTTCAGATGGAAATCTGAGGCCTCCAATTAGCAGGTGATTAGGACTTCACTGGCACACATTTTATGTACTCAATGCTCTATCTTACTGTGTTTTTCTCCTTAGCTCTTTTTCTTCACTAATGATATCATATAAGCTGACTTATGTCATTTTTAGAAGAAGGTAGAATATAAGCACAATTTTAAAATAATAAATAAGAAGCCTATACCACTGAGTGAAAGGAAAATAGTCTAGCACATCTATTCAGGCAAAATATACCCATGTTATAAAAATATCCACCAAAGTCTACTTACTAAATAGCTCACATCACTTAAAAGCAGGAATTCCTTCCTCATTTTTTTGGAATATAGGGAATCATGCTGAAGAGTGGATTTTGTTTTCAAATGATGAGAATCAATCTTGTGGTTCTTCTCACCTTCAGCAAACTCAATATGGTGACTTTGTCATTCTTTATTATAGATTTAAAGCTCCATTAACAACTCGCTCTGGGGGAGGGGGGAATGTTGTAATCACCATAATAGCAGGAGCTACACTACTCCTCAGCCAGCTTCCTCTTTATAGCTTCCAGGATTCACATCTGAGAACCAACTCACCACATCTTGAAACCCACTTGAAAACCCACTCTTCTGTGCACATCCTTTCATGCAGCATGCATATGCTTCAAGAAGTTACAGATTCCAACTCCATCCTAAATTATCTTCCCTCTTGTAAACTTCACATCATCTCTGTGCTACACTCTGTACAGAATATCATCTAACAAGCTTACTAATATTTTATACAGGATAATCCTGTCTTATGAGTCTATCTTAGCAGATAAGTAACATCAGATTTCCACAAAAATTACAGAATACAACCTTTTCTACCAAAGTGAAAGAGGTGACTATGCAAACCCATGGGCACTGACCTAAAGTTTTATGCTGTTAGACCTCAAAGGAATCTCAGAAATTGGTTGTCTAGTAGTCCATCCAACTCAAAACCCCATTGCTCAAATAGAAACACAGAGGCTTTGAGAAATATCAATTCAAGTGATTACCAGTTATTAAATCAAGGTTAGTGTCCAGAAATTCATTATTTAGTTATTAATTTGAAACTGGTACGCATTTCTCATTAAGAAACAATGTTACAATAGAAAGTTAGGCTCCTAGATCACCCTACAAATCTAGTATAGGTTTGATAGCAATGATGGTTGCACAACAATGTAAATGTCATTAATGCAATGGAAGTGCATACTGAAAAATGGATAAAACAATGCATTTCATGGTATATATATTTTATTATACCTTTTTAAACATTATTTTAACTCAGAAGTGGTTAAAAATATGGTGTAAGAGGAAGGAGGTGCAGAAGAAGGAAGAAATTTTCAACATTTTCTTTTGGGGTGCATGAAGGGCTTTTATTGGGTAAACATCTAGCTAATTGCTTCTGCGGCAACCACTTGTCCTTCTACTGACCATTAGCTCCCAAAATTCTCTTAGGGAGCTGGTCCTCCCCTTTCTCATGGCAGAGCTGATCCCAATCTCACGTATAGGTGTAGCCAAGTCCTGGTTTTAAGCCTCCTGGCCACATTGAGATTATTCTATGCCAGTAAGAATCAGGAAATATGGGTGTTGTGTTGCAGAAGGAGGGCACATCTATTATATATCCATATATATATATATATATATATATATATGCACACACACATAAATACAAATAAGGTTTATATAAAGCAAATGAAACAAAAGGACCATCCTTTTTCATTCTGCAGACGTTACACCATGAGAGAGGCTTTGAATAGGGCAGCAGATAAATGGACATCAGAGTCACTGCTAAGCTGAGGTCCGAAAGGACACACAGGTGAATAAAGAATTCAGGCAGGGCTGAAGGAATTGCAAAGAAAGGGAGGACAAAAGCCCCAATGAAGTCATGAACTTCTCAGATAAGCCCTACTCAATGGCAGGTATGATTCTGGACTCTGTGCCTTCATAAACCAATAATTCTATATGTACTTTAGTTCATTCATTTTGAGTTTCTCTATATTTGCTTACAGATGCAGTTTCAGAGGGAAATCTGAAATATACCAGGTTCAAGCTTCATTCATTTGCCTTTCTGAAACCATCTCTCACCAGTCACTGTCTTTCTCCCAGGCAACCCGTCCCCTTCTTCTGAACCAAGGTCTCTGGTCTCACACCTATCCTGGCCTAAACTAATCCCGAAAGCCATTAATGCCTTCCCCTTTCTTGCCGGGCACAGTGGCTTGTGCCTGTAAGCTTCAGCCTATGCAGCAGCCGGGGCTAGGGATCGCGGTTCGAGTCCTGCCTGGGGTAGCGAGACCTAGTTAAAAAAAAAAAATAGCTGGGCATGATGGCACACACCTGTAATCCCAGCTACCTGGGAAACTGAGGCTGGGGATTGCTTGAGTATGTGGTACCCCGGGCAACGAGAGCCTGTGGTTCCACAGGCAAAAATAGTGAGACCTAGTCTCAAAAAAAAAAAAAAAAATGCCTTCCCTTTCCACTTACATCTACTCTACCTGCCCATACAAATTCCTAACACAAAAGTAAATACCTAAATTATTCTAAATTATTATGAGTATGTTGCAGCTGAGCCAAAAAAGGAGATTATGTCTACAATAACTTGGTGCATGGTGGAGAGGTGTTGCCAGTAGCACTGGGGCAGTGACCCAATCACATCTGCTCCCCAGTGAAACCCTCCAGAGAGAGAGATGTGGGCTGAAAGCATAGAAGCTGGCTTTACAAGAAATCTGCAAGACGCAGGGAACTAGGTATGGCACTTGAGAGTCCAAAGGGAAGAGTGTTTCAAAGACAACTTGTCCAGATAGGCTGAGTAACATGGTGCTATTTGTCACCATCTAGTTTTGCCAGAGAAGCAGCATCTTAGTAAGTAGAGAGCTATGTTCTCACAGCCAGAGGCAGAGCAACCACAGTGGTAGAAGCTTGCTTCTAAAACTGCTGGCAGCAGACATCAATGAAGGACAATGAGGGACAGAGTTTGTGAGCATCCCCAGGACTCACAGGCTACAAGACAGGAAACAAGGTGTTGAGATCCTGTCTACAGTGTATATACTTACATAAATATAAATGTTGAAAGCCGGGTACGGTGGCTCATGCCTGTAAGCTTCAGCCTATGAAGCGGCCGGAGGCTAGGGATCACGGTTTGAGTCCCGCTCGGGGCGACATAGCGAGACCTAGTCCCAAAAATTAGCTGGGTGTGGTGGCATGTGCCTGTAATCCCAGCTACCTGGGAAGCTGAGGCTGGGGATTGCTTGAGTCTGTGGTACCCCGGGCAACATGAGCCTGCAGTTCCACAGGCAAAAATAATGAGACCTAGTCTCAAAAATAAATATGTATATATATAGAAATTGTAATATATCAACATATATCTATATGTTGATATAATCATCCATTCTTCATCCATTCATCACAACGTCCATGTAGACCAACAGACTTTTGTGGACTGGGAACATCAAGGCCACATTATGGAGCTCTACAGAGGGAAGATTCTAAAAAGATTTTGAGATAGAAAGTTCATCATCAAATGGAAATGCTGAGACCTTCAAGGACAAGGAATGGTGTGACTGTGCAGCTGAAGGGGGAAAGCAGGGGTCAAGTCCAAGTGTGGTATTTGTGCTTGTAGCAGGGAAGATGCAGGTATGAGTGACAAGTAGATCCAGGGAGACAGGGATCTGTGACAGGGCGCATGTCTGCTTTGTTGCCGTGGGCTTTTGTAAAACGGGAAGAGGAAGTCAAATAAATGTGTCAATAACTAGAGCCTCTTGAGACTCTCGGGTATGTTCTTTTTTTAAATAGGCAATTGTTACCCGAAGTCATCTTGAAACTATTCAAATTTCAGACACAAGAGGAAGAAGAAAAGCCTTTCACAGGCAGATTTCCAGGGCAGACAACCACCCTGTGTAGGCACCGTTGCCACTAAGCTTTGGGACCTATGGCTTGTTGAGCACCCGAAGGTCAATTCTGTGTCAGTGTTGTTGCTTTTAAAAAGGCCATAATTATGGCAGGAGGTCTGGGCAATGGTAGACATTTTTAGTGAATGTCTAAGTTGGATATATTGACGTTTTCCTGACAATGCTGTCTTTTCAAACAACCTGACACACTCATTTGAAAAATGACACCAGTAAATGTACTTAATGCCACTGAATTATACATTTAAAAATGGTGAAAGCAGTTAAATTTTGTTGTGATATTTCACCACAATAAAAAAATTTTTTTAACTAGGAAACACTGGTTTAGAATACTGTATAATGATTAGAGGTACAGGATCAAACCTTCAGGTACCCATTACTACATCATATCCCCCAACAAAGCACCAAAAGTCCTCCAGAAAATATGGAGCACCTCACAGATTTGTGTGTCATCCTTGTGCAAAAGCTGTGCTAATTTTCCCTGTATCATTCCAATTTTAGTATATGTGCTGCTGAAGCAAACACTAAACATAATTTCTAAAAAGCACCAACATCCTCCTTTTTTTATTAAAAAAAGAACTTTTTACTCATGTATCAATATTAATTGAATAACTGGAAATATGAAATTTACATTTTACTAGGTTAGTTTAAACCTTGAATAATCTTACTAATGTAGAACTTGTAATAGTAACATAAACAAGTGACACATTACTCTTGAAATGTATATCTGACATAGTTTTTAAAAATGTTTTTGGATTACTTTTCACTGTACATGATCAAAAGAAATATTTATATCATATCAAATTAAATGACTATGATAATTAATACCAAATGAAAACTGGTTTTTTCTACCAGACCCCCCTACAACCTGGAGACCACAGACATAAAAAATATATCCCACAGAATATATCCCAAACTAAAACACCCCTCAAGCTTTCTGAAATTAGCAGAGAATGTTTGCAGCTGACCTATTTCTTTCCCACACGACTGTGTTGATAATTGACTTTTGTCCCCCAGGGAAGTGCTCAAATATAATTGAGCAGCACCTGCCACATGGAAAGTACAGTTTTATATACTCAATAATTCCCATAAATATTGTACTTAGCTTGGGATTCAAGCACTCTGCATTCTCCTTAATTGTACCACTCAAAGAAAAATATTATAATTACCAAAGTTGAATTATCATTAATGCCTAGATTAAAAGTATTTTTAATTGAAAGTACCCAAGATGTTTCTAATATTACAAATTATTGAAAGTGATGGGAATAAACACATTTCTCGGACATTTTTAATGGTGTCAATCTCGTTCTATTATATAAATCTATAGATGACAGTCACTTGGTTTTGTTGAATTCAGAGGACAAAAGCAAGATCAGGGGTTTGATTTCATTTTAGAATAATTCTTCAAGGTCCAGAACGGTGGCACGTGCCTGTAAGTGACAGCTTATGGAGTCACGGTGGGGTGTGGGGATTGCAGTTCGAGTCCTCCCCAGGACAACACAAAGAGACCTAGTCCCAAAAAATATCTGGGCATGGTGGCAAGCGCTTGTAATCCTAGATACCTGGGAAGTTGAGGCTGCGGATTGCTTAAGTCCATGGTACCACAGTCAACATGAGCCTGCGTGCGGTTCCATAGGCAAAAATAGCAAGACTTAGTCTCAAAAAAAAAAAAAAGAATAATTCTTCACAATCCATTCCAAAATTCAGCTTTATGGCCTGACACTGCAGCTCCAAGTCAAATATAAATAGCATCCATGTCACTCAACAGCACAATTAGCGAAGCTGTCTGGGACACAGGCTAAGGAAAGACAAGTCTCCTCCCAAATACATACATTAAGACCAGGGCCCACATCTGGAAATTCTCATACTCTTAGAAAGAATATGATAAAGAATCTCAAGTCAGTCACAAAAAGCACATATTACTGTATGCTTCCAGTTACATGAAAAATCCAAAACAGAATAGGTAGAATTACAGAATAAATTAGTAGTTCCCTAGGGCTGGGGATGAGGAGGGAGTTGGAAAATAACTGCAAATGGGTGAAAGGGTTTCCTTTGGGGTTCATGGAAATGCCCTAGATTTAGATTATGGTGATAACAAAATTCAGCCTCTAAATACCTTCTCCTTTTCTGGTTCATGTTGAGGCCAGACCTAAAAAAGTGTGGTTGATCATTTTACCCACCCTATTTGAATTAGAAATATAATCAGCATTTAAGTTAACACTAGCCCTGGGTCAATGGAGAAGAAAATAGGAGAGTACAGTAAGTTCACCTATATAAGTTACTATGCATTCCCTTTACTGCTGATCTTCCCCATATTACAGTAGAAATTGCCAAAAAAGAAAAAATTTTAAGGAGTTTAAAAATAATATTCTGAGACAGTAAACACTACAAAAGTTTACCATTTTTAGTGACTAACAACTCAGAAAAACACAGAAATCTTTTCAGGTTTATGTTTACAAAATATGCCCTCTTAAAACAAAGAACTCTGCTCCAACAATTCACCTGCAACCCTAGAAAAAGACACCTTAACTGACAGAGAAGAGCATAAAATGAGAAATAAGCTGGGCACAGCGGCACATGCCTGTAAAGGGCAGCCTAGAAAACCACGGCGGGGCCAGGGATGGCGGTTAGAGTCCCACTCGGGGCAACATAGCGAGACCTAGTACCAAAAAAATTAGCTGGGTGTGGTGGCGTGTGCCTTCAATCCCAGTTACCTGGGAAGCTGAGGCTGGGGAATGCTTGAGTCCGTGGTACCCCGGGAAATGTAAGCCTGCAGTTCTACGGGCAAAAAAAGCAAGACCTAGTCGATCGAGAGAGAGAGAGAGAGAGAGAGAGAGAGGAGAGGAGAGAGAGAGAGAGAGAGAGAGAGAGAGAGATAAAATAGGCATGGTTTCCATCCAAATGATTACAGAGGAAGGATGAAAAAGATTCAGATGTCACATAAGCTTTACAGCCCTAACTAATTAATGCTTTCATTACATAAAATACAAATGCCGAATGTCACCCCTTTAGACTGAAGTCATCACATCTGATCTGTTTATGTGTGCAATAAGAAAGAGCATGCTAAGGAAAATAGGAAAGTTTACAGAGGGGCAGGTTTGCTTTAATGAGAACTATCATTAAGGAATTTCAAAATACTGTCTCGATTCAGGCCAGGTGCTGACAATATATCAGTCTTAGCTACCTACACCTGAAAGCAGGTTGCCACTGAGCTCAGCATGTCATTCTTGTTACTTAAAAACAATAAAAGCATTCCTTCAAATTGAACCTATAACTTTGCTTCTTCATTACTTCAGTTTCTATTTCTAGTCCTACCCTCACTGCTCAGCCCCAGTTCACATGTTAAATCAGTGTACAATTTCTAAAGTGCTTCTATGTGGCTAAGTACATAGCTGCACACTGTCTTGCACTGAAGAGCACTGTATTCTACCTCAGCATTTCCTGGGCTCCTAAGTATAAAGTGATGCAACTGTGTGGCTGGGAGCACAATATCTACTGCTTATATCAGAATGTGGTTTGATGGGAGATTGTTGGGAATAACAGCCTCGCTCTTCTTGAGACTCATCAACTTGATGTTTTCTGGAGGCATTATAGAATGTGACTGGGAGGAGATTAAGTGCTCTGCACAGTATACAGTGGAATTTTTGTGCACCACCCTGGTTTGATAGAAGTGAAAGCCAGGGCAGCAGAGTGGGGACAGGGGAGCTGCTTATGCCACACATACCTGCTGAAAGATGGTCTGAAGACTTGTAACACATTCTTCTGTGGCAAGGAAGCACCAGCCAAGGGTGAGTACATGTAGAGGGTGGCATTGTTCCAGGAAGCACCCCACTCCAAATTGTTGACAAAAAAGCAGACAGAGGCCAAGCGGAAAGAGTCACATAGATGAGGCCCACTTTCCACATCTGTGGACATTTCCTGGAGTCTTCAGGGAATCTAAGTGAGCTACAAGTCCCCACACCCTGGCCAGGGCTTTGACTGTTTCTGTGTCTAAGTCACAGAAATGAGAGCAAAAAAGGGTCAAACTCAGAGAAAGATGAGTTTAGACAATGCCAATCATAACTAGAAAAGGTGGGTGAGAGCTAGATTCCACTGCCTAAATAGACTCAGGAGGAATGAGCAAACCAATTTCCACAACTAGCTTCCCTATGTGGTTTACCTAAATTACTTTCTCTTCAGGTCTGCCCTTGCTTTTCCCCTCAATGAAGGAGCAATCTCGACTCCTAGACGTCCTAGCAATGACGTCTGTCTGGGGCAGCATGTGGAGAAATTAAGAAGAGTGGACCACAGCAAAGCCATGATCATTTCCAGCTTAAGTTTCCACGCAAGATCCCATAATGTTCTAGAAACTTGAGTCAGAACTTACCAACATTTCAATAAAATCTTACCATCTTAAACTTCAGGATAAATAGTTCTTTATTCTACAATAATGAGATTTCAGGAACTCTATGTTCCAAGAATGGAGACTTCAGAAATAAGCAAAAATGACAAGTTAACTGGTCTGCTGCCCAGTAATTAGATTTCTCAATCAGGGGCTTCATAAATTCAGTTCCCTTTAAGTCCAAGTGCAGGAACACAGCAGTTTGCAGAGAGGCAGAATTCTCTCTTGCTGTCAGTTCTCAATTTGGGAAGATGCATTCTAGAGAACCTCCCTGCCCAAAAAGGAATAGGAATGAACCTTTCCTTAAAGCTCATTATAACTAGATTTTACTATATGGCAGGAAATTCTACTTAAAAAGCAACTTCCAACTGGGTTTATGAAAATAACTTACTTTTGTCTTCCATGAAGCTAAAATATAATTAATAATGGCTGTGCTAATACTGACCTCTTTCCCTCAGATTCATTTCTCTCCTGCCCATGCTATGTTTTCTCTCTCTTAGGGGCAAGACCAGCAGGGTGCTTCCCAGGCTCCCCTGTCAGTGGAGACCCAGCAGGGTTCAGCCAATGGGAGGCTCTCCAGGAAACTGGGTGGCAGGAGGTAGGGTTAGGGATGGAAGAAAAGAAATAGAGTATTTCTTTGTATTGTGTCTACCCCAAGTGACTTCTTTGGCAGATACTGTATCTCCTCTGGGTCTCTTGCTCTGACAAAAAATTACCTCAATAATTCCAGTACCCAATTGAAGATTCCCAAACCATAAGCACCAGTAAAAGTTTTCTTCTCATTGATTTTCAAACCTTGAGGTGACAGTGGTTTTCTTCCACTGCTAATCTCCGTTTTATCTTCTAAATTATCCCCTCACCTATTTAACTGTATCTCTATATTCAAATCATTCAACTGCAGAAACTCACATTAGTTTTATTTCCTGGTTAAGCTATGGCTAATACAATACGTAAGTGAAACAACAATCAACGAACTTCCATGAATCATACAAATAAAAATTCAAATACATGACAGTCTTCAGCTTCACCAGTTGTTTTGTTCTTCACAGTAAATATACAGATTAGGAATAGTTCTAGGATCCTTCCATATGCCCACATGACATGTGTTTATCTGTTTTGGTTATTCAGACCAAGCTCTTTGTAGTGGAAACACTGGATAGCGTGAGTCAGAGCTCCCTGTCTCTGACAATCTACTGGTGTGACTTTGGTAAGGTCTTTGCACTTGAGTCTAAATTTTATCATCCAAAAATGAGAAATTAAAGGACTTTCCCTTGGCAGTCTTTCCATGTTCTAAAACTTTGTGATTCTAAGTTTATGGATAAATTTTGCATATATACATGCCTCTAAGCACAGAATTATTCTTAGAACCATGTACAAGGTATATACCTTCCATTGATGAATTTGCATCTCATCAGAGACATGTCTACAACCTATACTTAAATTATAACCCAAAGAAATTTTTTGTCAACTTATGTTAGTATCAATTCAATATTTGAATATGTTTTAGGTCTCTAAATAGAGTGTGGGCTCATTGAATCATTATAGTGATGATCTGATTAGCATACCTAAAAGAACACAAAGTTTCTTGCTTATGGAAAGAAACAGTTCTAAACAGTTCTAAAGAAGGCTAATGCTCTTTCATAAGCTGATCTTGCCACATTCTATCAAAAGACAGAATCTATTTTCTCTCCCTTTGAGGATAAGATGGCCCTTTGATCTAATTTGACTTAAAGAAATGGTGTCATGGTTTTTGAAACCTTAAGAAACCTGCAGCTTGAGTCCTTACTTCTTGAGATGCTCCTGCTTGGAACCCAGCCACCATGTTGTGAGGAAGCTCAAGCAACCATGCTAAGAAGGCCAGGTGGAGGAAAACCAAGCCCTCTGCCAAAAACTCTAGCTGAATTCTCAGCCAGCAGCCAACAACTGCCAACCTCACATGTGAGACTATTTTTAGATTTCTCAGCCATCTCAGTGCTCAAAGAACACACAAAGCACACAGAAATTCAAAAAAATAAAAATCACTGTTGCTTTAAACCACTAAATTTTGAGAAAATTTGTTAGGAAGGAATTTCTACCCATTAAAGAAAGAGCTTAATGTTGGAGCAGAACCCCATATCCATCTATATCAAACTAATTCTCCATCTACCTGCTCCTCATTCATTCAAATGAATATTTATTAAATATCTAGTCTGCTAGATGCTGATGATACAGAGAAAACTAAAATGCAGATAAGTCCCTGCCCTGGTAGAACTTATTATCTGTATAACAGAGAAATATAATTACATGTCAAATTACAAGAGTGATAGTTCAATTGAGAACTGACATGAGGCATTCTGGGGGCCCCTACTTGAGGCACTGACTCATCAAGGAGGTAAGAAAAGGAAATAAATTACTAAATTTAAGACTCAGGGGAGATGAAAAGTTAAGTAAGCCGAGGGAAGAAGAGCTCTCCACACAGAGGGCTCAGCTCATGCATAAAAGGTCTGTGGCAGGAAGGAGGATAGTATGTTCAAGATCTGTGTCCAGGGCTAAGAGATCATGGCCCAATATGAAATGAGTCTGCAAGGCAGTAGGAGCTAGACCTTGACTTTGTATTCCTTGTAAGGCAACTTTAACAAGGAGAGGTTAACAAACCAATCCTACTCTAATCAGATTTGAATGCCAGGAGGGAGAAGATGGAAGGAAACCCAGTAAGAGTAACCTGAAGTACTCCACCACATTAGCAGTATGTGCAGTGATATATATAGGTTTTCAATACTCAACATACATGGGCAATTTGTCCATACCCTGTGACATTTCATTATCTTATTTGTATACATCTCTCTCCAAAACAAGATTATAAAATCTCTTGGGTATGGGGGCTATGTCTCATTCATCATTTCATTCCTCCTTTTCCACATTATATAGCAAATACCAAATGGGCAAAAGTGTTGGACACATAGCAAATGCTTAATAAGTTTCAAAGAAAATTAAGTCATGAATAAATAATCCATGCATAAGTAGTCTATCTGAAGTCATCTCCTGGTAGAATATTCTACAACTTCACTTGGAAAATTATTTGAATGACAGCAACACTTATAGGAAAATCTTGCTGTAAAACACCATTCCTTTCTAATTCTAGTTAATTCTTCATCCTCAGTCAAGGCCAAAAACAGCCCATCACATTTCCGGAGACATTTTTGTGTTTTACTTAAAGATCATTACTGGGTCACCCCTAGCTTTTTCTCCTTTCAGTGGGAAAATAATCTTCTCACCTTTCCTCAAAGAAACCATTTAGTTACTCCCTGGAAACATTCCAAAACCTCCATCCCTTCTAAATTATGAAAGCCAACAATCCAGTAGACCAGGAAACAAGGTCAAATATGCCTAAGGGGCTTTGTTAATAGCCCTCATGATAGAGGCAGGCTCTTTTTCTGAATTTGCTTGCTTTAAGGCTAACTCACATGAATGTGAGCATGTACACACACAAAAACTTAAAGTTTATACCAACTCAAAGAATGAAGATTTTATCAGAACTGTCCTCTGTCCTTCATTAATAGTCCAGTCTTACCCATCTGATTTGACACGTCAGTTTTTCTTTACTGAAGAAATGCCATATAGTTTTAAAGGATACCATAGAGAAATGAAAAACACTATTAGTTTTCACTTTGACTTTAAAAAAAAAATTTATTGCGTTAATGTTGGTTTACATCATCGTGCTATTTTTATTGGTATCCCCACTCTCTTCTTCATGTGAGAAGGCATCACACAGACTGAATTATCACCAAGGAATTCCATCAATCCAGTGTATCAAGAACTCAAAAACATTAAATCATTGATCATTCCACAAAAACTGAGACTTTATTAACTTAAGTGGCTATTATGGTGCTTAAAAAATTCTTTTTGAAATTTGGGTGAAAACATTTTATTTTATTTTAAAAGATACTGCAAATTCCATGCAATCCATTTTTATTTCTTGTCAAAAAAAAGAAAATTTCCTGTTATTCTTATTGTAGTTCTTAAAGAAGTCTACATACTATGCGATAAAAATGAGAACACTAGTAGGATTAGTTATTGAAACGTAAAGTACTTCCAAATTTTTCATATTATTTTGATGCAGAAAAACAGATTGCGTACATACAATTCCAGTAACTCTTGGACTTAAATTAGACCATTTTGTTCAACCAACAAATCTCATATTCAGAAAGACTTATGAAATATATGCATTCTAAGAAAAAGACTTCATTCGTTTGCTATTTCTGAAATTAGTATACAATGCTTTTTACATTTTTAAGCTAACATCTCATGTATTGACATAAATGGAGGAAGAAACAAGAATATGAGAAACAGTACTAGTTGTTTTGTTTGTGTTTGGATGAATAAAGTATTAGGGAAGTGGTTGTGCATATTAGCGCCGCAGTTTCAGTCAAACAGCTGATAACTGCGTAATTAGTATTTCTAGGAATTTTCAACAATAATGCACTATCAAAAATAGGAATCTACAGATAAACATCAAAAGGCTCTCAAACAGTTGCATAATTCAAAAATTTGTAAAGATTACAGTCTTTGCCTTATCAAGTACACGAATGATCTAAGCACTGCACAAGGGACTGAAGGTGCCTTGAGAATGAATCAAAGACATAGTTATTTTAATACATATGCTTATCACTCATTGAATTAAAAAGCAAAAATAACTTTAGTTTTGCAGAAAACGAAATTCAGCATCATAATCATAATATGCTTTTGGGACCTCTTAGGAGATATATGAGTCCAATTTTCAGTCTAAAGTCCATTCATCATTGATAATCCGTTAGTGTATGGTAATCACTATAGAAACACCGCAACTGCCATCATAGCTTAAAAAGACATTACACAATGCTCTGAGTGACCTATAGAAAAAGAACTTCCCAAGGTCACTCCTGCAATCCACAGTGGAGACTGGGATAAAAGCATCTTGGTGTGATGGCCAAAGTCCTCCCGGGTCACACTGAACACACACACCTGGGCAGTTTCTGTTCCAAAGAGAGATCAAGGTGACTCACTTTGGCATGATCTCGCCAGTCCAAGCCGCTAGGTTGAAGGGATTTCATTTACAGCGCATCGACAGTATGAAAATTAAGAACCAATTTCCCGTGTCAAGGTGAAAAGCACCTAGGCATGCAGTGTAACCACGATTTTACACACACACTTTAAGCACCAGAAGCAGCAGAAGGAACCACTCCTAAGAAAACAAACATTCAGCATAATACCTCCCAGATCCCGGGAACTGAGTGTCAGACTTCGCTTACTGGGATTCAACCAGATCCAGCACTTTCTCTAATGAAGTGAAGCAAAGAAGCGGTCCCAGAACGACACCAAACTTTCTGCTCAAAGTGCCTTTCTTTAGACCAGCGCTCAGAGGTCTCTCCGGAGACCCAAACGAAAACCACCAAACTACGACAAACTAGAAGAGACCCCTTAATACTCAGCCCAGATGCTGGACCCCCAGGGGCCCTGGAGAATCGAACTAATGTTAAACTTGAAGACATTTTCCCACGCACCAAAGAGGCAGCCGGAAAGCTTTGCGGCCCTTAAATTCAACGGCCCCGACCTCAACCAGGTCCCCGCAGACCCGCGTCCACAGCACTAACTTTGCGGCGCGGAGCGAGACCCCTGGACAAGGCGGGTTTCGGGAGTAGAGGACAGAGGGAGAAGGACAGGGTAGGGAGCGCCAGCCCCGGGCCGGGAGAAGGACAGGGTAGGAGCGCCAGCCCCGGGCGCGCGCTCAACCCGACTGGCACTGCCGCACGTGGGGACCCGGGGACCCGGCTCCGGACCCCGGCGGCGCTCGGCCTCCTCCCCAGTCGGCTGCCCGCCTCCCCCGCCGCGCCCGCCTCCTACCTGTCTGAGGATGAAGCTGGTCGAAGTGGTGCTGCCATCGGATCTTTTCAACCTGCTCCTCCGGGTCGTGGTGCCTCGGGCCACCTGGACTCGACACACGGGGTCAGAGAGAAGCCGGTGAGGACGGCAGCGCGGACCCGGGCTACCACCCTCGGCTGGAGTCCGCCTGCGGTCCAGCTCCCCCGGGCCCCCGAGAGCCCGCGCCCAAGTCTCACGTGCGGTTCCCAGATGCACCCCCGACGCCCACCCGCCCACTCCAAGCCTCGACGGCTGGAAACGCGCCCGCGAAGATCAGCCCGCAGGCACCCACCACATCCATTAACAAAGACTCTCGGGGTGCGGGGTCCGAGTCCCCGGCATCGGCTGGGGGAGGCTGCGGGCTCCGGAGCGGGAGCGCGGAGACCAGACGAGGTGAGGAGGAGGAGGAAAAGAAGGAGGAGAAAGAGGAGGAGCGGGAGGAAAAAGGGACGCGGAAGAGGGTGGGGGAGCGGGGCGCCGACTCCCGGGACCGGGGGCCCCGCGCGCCGGGCACGGAGGCGGGGCGCGCTCGGGCGGGGGGTGGGGGGGCGGTACCTGCGAGGTGGGGGAGTGCTGCCCGTCTGCCGTCCCGTTCTTGGCGTAGGAGGCCGACATGGTTCACAGCCGCATGGCCCACCCAAGCGTGGCGGGTGGAGGGCTGGAGGTCCCCGAGACTCGGCAGCGGGAGGAGGGGCAGGCGGCTGGACTCCCCCCCACCCCCCACCCCGGCTCCCGGTCCCGCTCCGGCTCCCGGGCTGCCGGCCCGCACTTCTGAGAGCGCGACACCTTAAAGGGGCCGAGGCGCGGCCCCCGCGCCCGCAGGGGGGATCCCGGGCGGCGGCCCCCGCAGGCGAAGGTCCCTCGGCGGGGGCTTCTCCCGATCTCGCCTACCAGAGCCGACTGGGAGAGGAGCTCTCCCACCTATCGAGCGCCTTACATCAGAGCTTTCCAAAGGATGAAGGGAGGGGGAAAGCTGGGGTGGGGGTGGGAGGATTAAAATAGTCTGCACAGTTTAAAATGAGACAAAGGTGGCACGGTTCATGAATCAGGACTTGGGGAGGGACTCTGGTGCAGTGGCAGGGAGTGGGAAGAGCCGACCTCTGTGTGTGTGTGTGTGTGTGTGTGTGTGTGTGTGTGTGTGTGTGCGCGCGCGCGCGCATCTGTCTGTCTGTCTGTCTGTTGCACTGGAATTTAAAAGGGCTAGAACCGAACCTTCCTCCCGAGACTTCACTTATCAGCCCAGGGTGTGTGCGTGTGTGTGTGTCTGTGTGTGCGCGCGCGCGCTGCACTGGAATTTAAAAGGGCTGGAACCGAACCTTCTTCGGAGACTTCACTTAGCACCTTGTAGAGAGGCGTGGGTTTTTGTGATTTGTTTTCTGTCCGCAGTTTTTTTTTAATGATTTTGTCAACTCTAGCCTCAAACCAGAGACACATCCCGCAGCAGCAGCAAGGAGACCCTGCCAGTCTAAGTCTGAAGGGAGATGTAGCCCCGCAGGAGACCAGCGTGTCCTAAGGAGTTTTGAAGGTCATGTTAGACCTGCTACAAAGCAAGAGTTGGCCACGTGCCTCCCATTTCTATCCGGAGAGCAGTTTCCAAGGGAGGAAACTCGGCTTTGAAATCACATTATATGGCTTTAGCCTTGTTGCTACCCGTGGTTTCCTCCTGCATACACATACAGGAGATTAACTGGAGATCAAATGAAAAGCAAGGAATTGTGGAGAGACCCATGTTGAATAAGGAGAGGGAAGAAAAATATTTGCTAATTGAAAGTGTCCCCCTGTTTGACTACTTTTGAGAAATCTCTGATGAAAATACATAGTATCTTAAATGCTAAATTATACCTTGTAGCTTTACATTCTAGGACTTTTTTGATGGAAACTGCCATTTTTTTATTTAAACAAGGGATTGCTCTTACCAACTCCTGATTATATTTTACATCCACTAGACATTTCATTTTTACTCCTACACCCTTCACTTCATCCACTTTCGTTTCTTTGTAGCAGTCTTATATCTAGTCACCTTGCCTCCAACCTCCCTACTGTGTGTGCACACACACATCATTCCCTCTACACACTTCAAGCAAAGCCATTTTCTTGAAATCTCTTTGCCCAAGTCACTTTTCTGTAAAGCAGTCATTAATCTCTAACCCACAAAACTCCAAACTCCATGATCCAACAACCAAATTCTCCTTTCCCCTGCTTTTCTGCTCACCACCTCACTCCTCCAACTTGAATTCTCTGTATAGATCTTCAAGCAAATTGGCAGGTCGACTCATTACTGCTCAAACATACAAAATAGAATCCCATTCAGTACCCTCCCCCCAAATTCACACACACTGCTGAGTCCTACCCTTCCTCCAAAGCTAGCTCAGCTCACTCATCCTCCATAGAAACCTCCCCAAAGCCTCCAGAACTGGATAATTTCCCCTGCCCCTGGGCACTTAGCATAGGCGCCTTGGTTTATTCACTCTTTTATGAAAATCTAATTTCAAAATTGATTTTTAGCATTTTATCTTCTATTTTTACATCTTCCATATAGTGAATATTTCATGAAGTTTGTGGCTAATGGCTTATCTACCAATGCAGAATTCACTGCTTTAGTTACCATCACCTGAATCCATTTTTAGTTCTAAGCCATTTTCATAATTGATACTTAATCAATGACAGAAATGACAGAAAATGACAGAAAGTGAAATATTATGTGGGCACAGGAACTTGAGTTTTCTGGCTTTCTACTGCCCATTTTCTCACTGACTTTGAGTTTTTAAAAAGAAACTACAGCGTCATGATGGTAAGGAATTCTGTGCACCCATCCCACTGCAAACCTGGTAAAAATTTTTAAAAATAAGCAATTAAGAAAGCTATTTTTTTTTGGAATTGATCCTAAGGCTCAGTGTATGAAAAAAACCCTTATTCAAGAAAATTCACTAAAACTAAGTAAGAAAACTTATTCTGTAGCATTTAACTGGTGCAGCTAGGAACTCAAAGCTCCCTCTCCCCTTAGCTTCTGAGTGGGGGGACTACCTTCCTCGGAACTGCCAGAACATCAGCTTTTATCACCCTACCACTGATGCTTGTTACTGAGGTTAAATTTACATCAAAGACAGCAGAAAGTTGGCGCTTCCTTCTTTAGCCAAGTCCCCACTTAATAGATGGTGGATCTACCTTGGGCACTGAAGAAACTGAGGCCCTGGCTACTCCTGGAGTAGCAAGTTAAGAAACTTGGGACTGATGCGTCTCCCTACAAAGTACTCAACTCAAAAAGTGGGGGTGTCACTGCCCCCAACACCGAAACTCAAAACAAAGAATTTGGACATTCCCTCACACCACACACACAAATTAACTCCAAACGAACAGAACAGAAAATAAAAATGAACGAATGAAAACTATTTAAAAAAATGAGAAAAAAAGCATAAGGGGAAACCCCATGACCTTGGGTTTAGCAACAGATTTTTAGATATGACACCAAAAGCACAAGCAAAAAAAAGAAAAAATTAAACGGACTTCATCAAAACTAACAGCATAAGCTTCAAAGAGCACTATCAAGAAAGTGAAAAGGACCCATAGTATGGAAGAAAATATTTGCAGATCATCTATCTATTAATGGTTTGGTGGCTGCAACTCATTAAGAAAAAGAGTAGTAGCCCAGTTTTTTTAATGGGCAAAGAATCTGATCAGACATTTCTCCAAAGATATAAACGACCAATCAGCACATGAAAAGACACGATATTGTTAACAGGGAATTGCAAGTGAAAACCATAGTGAGACACCACTTTATATCCACTAGGATAGCTATTATCCATAAGAATAAGTGTTGGCAAGGATGAAGAGAAACTGGAACCATTATGCATTAATGATGAGGATGTAAAATGGTGCAACCACTTTGAAAATCAATGTGGCAGTTACCCAAATCGTTAAACATAGAATTACCATATGATCCAGCAATTCCACAACTAAGCTTATAACAAAGATAAATGAAAGTAAATGTCCACTCAGAATTTTGTGCAAGAACACTCAAGTGGCATTATTCATATTAGCTCAAAAGTAAAAATTCAAATATTCACCCACTGATGACTAGATAAGCAAAATACAATATCTCTATAAAAAGCTATGACGTTCTGATGACTGCTATAACATAGATGAGCCTTTAGAACATAATGTAAATAAAAGAAATAGATTTTAGAAGATCACATCCTGTATGATCCCATGAACATAAAATAGGGAAACCTATAGGGAATAAAAATAATTAATGATTGCTTGAGACTAGGAAGACTAGGAGAGGGGGGAATACTGAGGTGACAGCTAAAGGTATAGGGCTTCTTTTATAGAGATGAAGAAAAATTTCTAAAATTGATTGTAGTAATGGTTGCACATTTCTGTAAATACACTAAAATCACTGAATGTAATGGGTTAAGTAGATGGCATACAAATTATTTCAATAAAGCTGTGATATTTTTAAATCTTAAGAAATTATAAAAAGTTAAATGGATTATAGATCTAAATGTATATTGCATCTCTAAAATGTCTATGAAAAAAAGATAGGGGAAAATCTACATGGCTTTGGTTTGGTAGTGAAGTTTTAGATATACCATCATCAAAAAAGTGGTCCAAGAAAGTACAAATTGACATGTTAGGCCTTATTAAAAATTAAAATCTGTTTTGTGACAGACTGTGTTAAGAGAATGAAAACACAAGTCACAGATTGGGAGAAAATATTTGCAAGACACAAATCTGATAATGAATTTATATTATACAAATAATTATCAAAATTCAATAAGAAAAAAATGGACACCTTACCAATGTAAGATATATTGCTAGTGAATAAGCATGTGAAAAGATGTTCAATGTCATCTGCCACTAGGGAAATGCAAACTAAGACCAGTATACAGCTATTAAAATGGCCAAAAAAAAAAAAAGTTAAAACTGAAAATACCAGTTGTTAGTGAGGATGAATAACAATAGAAATTTCACTTATTGCTGATGGGACTTGCTAAGTGGTATAGCCATTTTGGAGGGCAATTTGACAGTTACTTAGTAAGCTAAACAGTCTTACCATGCAATCCAACAATCATGCTCCTGGTATTTACATAATTTACATGAAAAATTATGTCCTCACAAAAACCAGCACAGAAATGGCTCCATACCAGAAGCAACCAAAATGCTTTTCAATAAGAAAAAGGGTAGATTGTGATATAATTATACAATGGAATACTACTCAGTGAAAAAAGGAAATAAGCTATCAAGTCACAAAAAAAATGGATAAAAATTAAATGCATATAACTAAGTGAGAGGAACTAGTCTGAGGCTACATACATACATTGATAAGAGATCCTAGAAAAGGTAAAGTTATACCCAGGTCAGTGGCTCATGAGGGGCAGGGTTGAATAGGTAAAGTGCAGGGAATTATTTTTTGGCATGGTTAAATTATTCTGCTTGATACTGTAATGGTGGGTGCATGACTGTATCTATCAAGACCTGCTGAATTTTCTAGCACAAAAAGCAAACCTTAATGTGCACATTCCTTAAAGTTACTTTGAGGGGGAGAATCCAGGATGGAGTGCAGAATATGGCAAAAGAATGCACTTTATTATTCTATGGAACAATTTTAAGGAAGGGTGCTGACTAAGTAATTTTGAAAATGAATGGCATTAGTAAGACTAAAAGTAAGAAACTTTTTGAGTAAATAATTTCCTGGGGGGTATGGCCTAACATAAGTATTGGAATTGAACCATTATATAAATGGATAGCAGATAACAAGTGCCAAGTTTTCCACTGCAGAGTGGAAGGCTGCAGAAAAGAAACAAGGGAAGGAGGCTAGAATGACCCATGTGGTAACGGATTAGTCAGACATCTGTATGATGTCTACCCTAGACACAGATAGCTATCTAAAGAAGTATTTGATATGTCTATGTATAAGTTAATAATATACACAAATATTGTCTTGCTTTCAGTTGAGGGTTTAGAGATAATGACATCTTAGTGTAACTAGAACATCTAAGACTCAGATCTCTTTTTTTTTTTTTTTTTTTCTTTTTTGAGACTAGGTCTCATTATTTTTGCTCATGGAACTGTAGGTTCCCGTTGCCCGGGGTACCACAGACTCAAGCAATCCCTAGCCTCAGCTTCCCAGGTAGATAGGATTACAGGTGTATGCCACCATGCCCAGCTATTTTTTTTGGGACTAGGTCTCACTATGTGCCCCTGACAGGACTCGAACCGCGATTCCTGGCCCTGGCCGCAGCTTCCTAGGCTGCCACCTACAGGCATGTGCCACCATGCCTGGCCCAGATCTTAGTTTCTAATATTCTGTAATAAAAGAAACCAGGGCACTTGAAGCAACAGTGACTCTAGGACTGAGGAAGGGAACATGTAAGATGAGCCAGGAGCATTTTATGTGCCATAAAGTAAAGACATGCTTTTAAAAAATGATTGGGGTATGACAAACGAAAGAGCTCCTGATGGCCAAAGTTGGAACAATTTGAACAATGAAGAAGTATTGGAGTAGAATCCAAAGTGTTTCGTAAATATCCATGAATTCATAATGGTAAAAATAAAAGTTTGAAAAAATGGGAGTGAAAAGACAAAACTTCCATGGGGAAGAATTCCAAATAATCTAGATCTAGATCTTTGTAGGGGAAGCAGCCTGTTGGTGATGCCAATTTCAGTACACAGGCATCAGGCCCACTAATCTGCACAGGTTATTGGTTCCAGCAAATACACAGATATACCAGGGAGTGCAGGCCTGAGTCAAAGATGGCTGGGATGGGGGAGGGAGGGTTGTGGGAGAGCAGGCAAGCCCCCCACAGCAAACCCCCCACCCCAGAATTTCATGCTCTTTCTCTGGCTTCTCTTGTTTTCTGCTCACTCATCCTTGTGCCCTCTCATCTCATGCTTCTGTGTATACTTTCTGCATCCCTTTATCCTCTCTCCTAGGCCCAGGTGTGCACACTTACACATGTGTACACCCACTAGACTGCACAATCATGGCAAAGATGCTATAGGTGCTGTTTAAACAAGCTAATGGAGGAAAGAGCTTGACCAACTCACTATTCCTACAATCCTTCATCTTCAAGTAGGGAAAACACAATTCACTACTCCTTCAGTGTGCATGACTTCCTTCATAAGAACACAAGGAAAGGGAATGTAGTGACAGGTCACAGGTGATATGGTGGCAGGAGAAATATGGAGACTACAACAATGTAAGAAAAAAGTGGGAAAAAAAGGGAATAGAAGTAGAAGGAAGTGGAGAAATTGACGAACACTATCTCAGTTGATGGAGATTCACATCAACAGTGATGTCAGGTTACAGCTGGGCACAGTGGCGCATGAGCAGCAGCCTAGGAAGCCACAGCGGGGACCAGGGATCATGGTTCAAGTCCCGCTCGGGGCAAAACAGCAAGACCTAGTTCCAAAAAAATAGCTGGGCGTGGTGGCGCGTGCCTGTAATCCCAGCTACCTGGGAAGCTGAGGCTGGGGATTGCTTGAGTCCATGCTACCCCGGGCTACATGAGCCTGTGGTTCCATGGGCAAAAAACAGCGAGACCTAGCCCCCCCCCCAAAAAAAAAAAAAAAACACACAAACAAAACAGTGATGTCAGGTTAATTCAATTGTGAGAAGGAAATTTTACTTCTGTGAACTTCTCCCAATCCAATAACCTCGATCTATCATGAGGAAAATGTCATATAAATCCCAATTGAAATATAGACTACAAAATACATGATTCTTAAACCTGTTAAAGTCATCAAAACAAGCAAAGTCTGAGAAACTGTCACAGACAAAAGGAGTTTAAGGGGACAAGATGGTTAAAAGCAGTATGATATTGTGGATAGGATTCTAGAACACAAAAAGGACATTAAGTAATAACTAAGGAAATAGGATTATAAAGAATGGAATTTAGTTAATAAAAGGTATCAGTATTGATTCATTGTCACAAATGTACCACTGTAAGGTGTTAATAGTGGAGGAGATTAGGTACAAAATTCCTCTGTACTGCCTTCATGTTTCTGTAAATCTAAAATTTCTCCCAAATAAAAGTACTATTTGAAGTCTAAGGTTTTATAGTGGGAATTACTGTGTAGAACAAATCCCATTTGGAAAATTAGGAATTGGAGTTCAAAAGAGAATTGCATAAGAATAGGTGACAACAATTATGCTCTGCCTGATCTCCTAATACATTTAACAATTATAAAATCGTATCATCTCTGTCCTTCCTCATCTTCATTCCACCATGCTTATCATAAATCATGCTAGTTCTGCTTAACTTTCTTCCAAAAGTCCAAATTCAGATACCAAAAGATGTTAGATTCTGAATATTCAAATCCTACTTTTTCTCCTTTTCTGTCCCCTGTAAAGATAGCTTTATAGAAACTCCAAGTTGGAAGAGAAGGTGAATGAAATTGTCCTAGTGCTTCATTACTTGTATGAAAATGCAGTAGGAAATGTGCAAATTGGGATGGCAGTATTGTTGGGACCATTACACAGAATTTGTTTTGTCTTAATCCCAGCATCCTTTTGTAATGTCCTTTGAAAATACCACTTAAATATCTGTGACCTTTGACCTTCTAGGTGACTTTTTTCCATAATCACTTGCCTCTCCTCCAGCCCGCAGCAAGGGTCTATAATCAGTTTCCTGTCACAAATCATAAAGATGTTCACTGTGCTTCTGTCTCTGCTACAATCCCTAGACTCAGAGAAATGAACATGCTAATCTGGATATCAAGCAACAGTGTTATTTGATGAGCCCAGGGTTTGTTTTCTTAAGAAAAAGCCATTGGCCTTCTTGACACTTAGGATCCAAGCTTCTTGTCTCTTGATAGTTAAAATACCTTGTTCCTTGGATTCTAAGATGACTTGGAACTTAGGTTCATCATTGATTGAATAACTTTAGGGAATAAAATGAATCCTATGACACCATTATCTTAGCTTCACACATGGAATGGATTTAACAGGATGATAAACACAAGGATAAGGCTCAAAGAAAATTCACTAACTGAATGTGAGGCACTATGAGGTGATACACAGCTCCCTGCTAAATTCATTTTTATATTTCATTCCACAAAAATTTTATGTGCTTAGGTTGGAAATGCACCAGAAAGTAAAACAAGGCTCCAAGTTTTGAAAGATTTTACAAACCTAGTGGGATTAGGAATGCTTTCAGATACAAATAGCAAAACCCTAACTACAGCATACTGGACAAACGGGGGTAGCAAGTTTATTTTCCCATATGAACAAATACAGAGGAAGTGCACCTGGGGCTTTGGGTGATTCTAGAATCACCCAAAAATAGCATCAAAGAGCCAGGCACCATCAATCTTCCTGAGGCATCATAACTCCCTCCCTTATGGTCATATAATTGGCTTTATCTCCTGACAGTGCACTTTCTTCTAAAATCAGAATCAGAAGAACCAGAAGCATTTTTTTCAATGCTTCCTTTTGTCCTAGGAAGCTCTAACCTTTATCTCATTGGCCAAAACTGTGTCATGTGGCCACCTCTGGCTGCAAAGCAGTCTGAAAAGCCAATTCCTATGACTGTGTTTACTACTTCCATATAAAAAATTAAAAGATGGTTCAAAAATGCATGCTGAATGAGCCAAACTATACTTTGTATCTGACACAGATCATTCCAATGCAAAAATGCTTATTAGTTTCCTGAGGCTGCTGTAACAAAGTATCTCAAACATAAGTGACTTAAATCAACATAAATATCTCCTCTCAGTTCTGAAGGCTAAGAAACTTCCTTAGAAGGTTCAAAGAAGGCAGCTTCTCTGCTCCCTCCTGCTTCCTGTGGTCACAGGTATTCCTTAACATGTAGCAGCTCCAATCACAGCATCTTCACATTGTTTGCTCAGTCGGTATTGTTTTAATTTATATTTTGTAATTTTCACATAGTATTGGTCACGTTTGGATGACTGTCATTCCCCCTAGGTTTGGCCCTCCCTTCTATATTGTACCCCTTATTCCCCACCCTACTCGACCTTTCCCTCTTCCCTCCACCTCCAGTCACTCCAATTCCTCGTGCTGCAAGTCGGTGGTCCATGTCTGGTCCACTGGTGGTCTTTTTTTCTGGAACAATGTCTTTTTTCCTGGGTGTGGACTTGCACTCCTGGACAGCAACAGACCAGGCTGCTCAGATCTCCAAGGAGTAACTAGGGCGGATGGATAGTCAGACCGAGCACATCAGGAACATGTTGTAGGGCAAATGCATAGTGCAGTTCTCCAGAATCCTTTCTGGTGTCAGTCACATGGTGCTGCTTGTGTGCTGTATAGTTCTGATACCTTGGTTTGGGAGCCCAACTCCCAGCCACACTGGCAGTGGAGGTGTTCCCTGCTGAAGACTGACTTCCCCAGGTGGTTGGTTCAGCTCCTCTCCTCTATTATGTTAGCAGTTCTGCCATGGGACCACAGCCACTTCTCTGTGGCTTTCTTCCCCCATTGATTGGTAAAGGAGGGAGCCTCACTCGTGTTACACAAAATTGTGGACCAGCAGTTTGTTTCCTTAGCCCCGAAGATGATGCAGGTAAAAATCTGACAGGTCACCAGAATGGCTGGTCTCCTACTCGTCTCAGTGGTTCCTAACACCCTGCTTGTCTTAGCGAGGTGATGAGTATATCCAGGGCCATTATTACTTCCTTTCCTCTCCATTATACCTGCAGCTGAAGAGACTTTTTTTCATTCCTAGTGCAGGTCTGATTGAGGTTGGAGTAAACAAGAGGGGGGACTTATCCCCTACCCTGCACCCTGGCAGAGGTATCCAGTTCTCACTCTCTGCCCAGGTGGAAGAGGCCAATTTCCCCAGCCTGAGACCGCCTGGACCTGAGACCCTGAGACTCCGCTGCCATAGGGCTCACCCTATACCCCCCATACCCCACCCCCACCAGCACCACCACCCTACCCCCACCAGCAGCCTAGGCTGTGCGTGGGGTGGGTTGTGCTGGAGTTCTTCTCCAAGGGCCTGAACCTTCTGAAAGGACTTCAGTCTGTGTTCTTATAAGAACATCAGTCACTGGATTTTGGGTCCACCCTAGACCCAGAATGAGCTTACCCCCAAATCCTTAACTTATTGCACCTGCAAACTCTTTACAACCAGGGTCACATTCTGACATTTTGAATAAACATGAATGGGGGGTGGGGAAATATTCATCCCACTATACAATATAAGCAACATAATTTTTTTTTACACAGAATTTTTTTTAAAGCTAATTCAAATAGCTTGGCAAAACTAGAATAATTCTGAAGGAAACTTTTAAAATGTTTAATTTTCAAAAGTAGATCTAAGAAAAAACAACCCCTAGAATTGAGTCCTCCCTTTATTGACTAAAAATAAGTAAGAAAATGTCTTTGACAGAAACATAGCATGATAGATTGGTGCTGTATTATTTATAATTTATTTCTTATAAAAATAACTTCAGCTTTTTCATCATGTCATCATCATGACAAGTCAATAAATCTCCTAGAAGGCAGAAGCCTTGACTTACACTTTCTACTAAAGAAATCTTTTTTAAAAACCCCTAAGTCACAAATATTTTAAGAACTTAAAATCAATATTTTAAAAATGTATAAACCATTCCCAAAATGTATAGTGAAATTTGTTTTGTGGTCAATTATCAATCACTTGAAATGGTCTCAGATGATGATGAACTTGCAAATAATTTCAAATTCTAAATTATAAATATAATGAATGTCTGGTTAATTGTATAGATATTACCAAATTATAATGACAGTAAGGTACACATTTTTTAAACTGTAAGAACATATCCCATTTCATGTATTATACAGGAGAAAGTTTTTTACATTAATGAAAATTAATTTTATTATACCTTTTTTAATTCTAATGTATACCAACACTTCATGTGGAAAAAGCTGATGTCATTTTTATTTCTCATAAAAAAGTGGAAACCAATGTAGAAATCTGAAGTTAGACAATTCCTTTAACAGAAAACATTTAATTGGAAACAGGTCTTAAAATAAATACAACCCATAAGATCATGGCAAAGAAAGAATAACAACCCTGGCATTTCATGACACTAAAATATTCCAGTACACAAATTTAATAACATTTTTATACTATTAACAAACTGAAACAAAATTACAACATGACAAAAATAAAATTATTTTTAATTTAAGAGGGAGAAGAAACTTCTGGATGCATAAAATCTCACAGATAAATGCCAATATGTACTATTTATATACAGGGAAAATCTTGTATTCATTCAAGACTATTAAAGGAGCTTAATTGACCAATTCCAATTTAGTGGGTGTTCAGTATTTATATTGGTTCAAAGTCTTATGCAGAATTAAGCTCCTACAATTCAGAACATAATTATATGTGAAATATTTACAAAAACAACATAACTTTACTAAATGTTGCTTGTGCAAAAAAAAGGAAGATTTTCCATATTTATGCAAACATATCAAGAGCAGCCTGTAAATGTTTCAATTGTTTTCTTTAAAGAATAGATTTGTTTCCAAAAAAAGTTAAGGTGCTATTTTAAAATTTTTTAATAAGTATATAATTGACATGGAAGGAAATACTGGGTGAAAAACAGAACACGGTTAAAACTTTCTTTCCAGTTACTTGTATCTGAAATAAGACAATGGCAGAAATTAGGCTTTCAAGTACTGCCTGCTTTTTTCCCTTTAAATGTAGACTAAACATATACAAACTGTTTTGTTCCAGGATACAGACCATACTTACATCAAGTTTCTGTAAACTTGATGACAAAAATTTCCAGAGCACTATCTTCAAATGATTCGGAGTAGAAAGATTAGGGGCATTCTTTAAAAAACAATATAGAAATCGCTCATGCAAGTAAATTTATACCCACTGTTTTTCCAAGTCTAACTCTCATGTAGGTTTAAGTGTACATATTTGCATTTTCTATTTGGTGTTATAAAAGTTGGTAGGTAAATTAATGTGCAAATTTTTAGAGAAAACCACCCCTACTGGTTTACTACCTAACTTCTACAGTACGTGGGAATCTATTAGGACTATACATTTAAAATGAAGGCTTGCTTCAGAAAAACTGTCTAGATAGCTTCCTTATCAATCAGTTGCCGACAATCGATCCACTGTTCGCTATTACTTCACAGATTCAGAATTACTTCTGAAAACAATGGCCAAATATGTCCACAATGAGGCACAGCAATAATATCTTAATACCCTCTTTACAGAAACAACACATCAATAAAAACACCTATCACCTATGTTTGGTAAACATCACATCAAATTGTTAAGAATGTCACATGGCTCAAATTTTCATTTAATCTGAAAAAAAGGAAAGGCAGCATCTCTGTACACCACTTCAAAAAAGAAAATGAATGGAATGTTATCTGTATTAGACAATGACCAAAGTCACTTGAAAAGGTCATTAGTGCCATTTCTAAATACCAGGGACCTTCTAAGGAAAGAAATGTTTTTCTCTGGGAGAAAAAGGTCTTGTGGAGCATACCTTAGCCCAGTGTTGGCATAACTGGGGGATGAGCTATGGGTTTTCTCATACATCTGCATGTACCTGGACTTCATTGTTAATAACAAAAAACAATTTTGTTCCTTCCAAAATGCTCTTGCTTCTGTAGAAAATTATATCTTAATTATTACTCAACATAATACTGAGAGCAAAACTGACAGTACTGCAAAGACAACTGCAATTTAAAGCGCCAAAAGGAAGTACATTGGCAAGCTATATGCTAACACAAAAAGATGTTTGCCTTTTAAAATAATAGTGTATGGAAAACACTGAGAAAAAATGCAGACAAAAGATATTTAAAGGTTTCAGTACTCTCCCAATTATGGACATTTTCATGGTAAATGGTGGCTTCGTTAAAGTGAAATTTTAACACGTCTATTTCATGCTCGTTAGTGTCATAGGTTATGGGTTTCAAGATTTGTGCAGAGATTTAAAAGCAAGACAAAACTGGAAGCAACTTGAAGCTGCCTCTAGTCAGATGTTGACTTAAAACAAATTGGACTGAACAAAACCTTTTATGTCCAAGTACACTAACATAAGTTTTTGTGCTTTATTCATAGTCCTTCTTAGTTGAGAAAATTTTTTTCTTTTAATATTTTCAATTAGAATCACAAGGTTTGAGTAATATACTTATGAAAAGGCTTTCAGGAAAATGCTTGGTTTGGTTCTAAAGCAGAGGCTGCTGATGGTAACTTGTTTGCTGTTGTGCAACTGAATGAGCTGGAACTGCCATGGAGAAGCCTGCCAGTTGTGGCAAACTAGTAGTGTTCTGGTAAGATGACATATCCACTGGCATCCCCATCTGCTGTGCATAAGCAGGTGTTCCAGTGGCTGATTGAAGATTAGAGTTCTGGTTAATGTAAGTAGGATTGGAGACAGTATCTTGTCCAGTGCTACAAACAAAATTTTAAAAAGAAAACTGTATTTACTTTGCAGTGTTTACATTATGATCACAGCTCAATCCTAAAAAGTAAAAATGCCTTTTCTATCTTATGCAGTCCCACCCTTCTGCTTATGATGTAATCATCAACATATCTGCCAGTGGTAATACAATTCTTTTATCTGGTAAGAAGCAAGCACTCAAAAGGAAAGAGAATGTTAGAATATAGGGCTTATTTCATTTGTTTTCTACAAAATCCCTCACCAAAACCATTCAAAAACCTTTTGAGGAGGCACAAATTTTCTGATAGCAGTATCATCCTGGCCAGCTACAAGAATGGCCCACTAGCTGAAGTACACCTTTCATCCACATTCTTATCCCACACTTTTCAATTAAGCACACAAGGTAGAGGAGCACGTCCCTCACAAATACCTCACTTACCTTTTCTTTAGTTTGCAGCTTTTAAAAATGCCCAATCTACATAAATATACTAAGGGCAGGGAGAATGATATAATCTACACAGAACTCTGAATGTATCCTTAAAATAATCCTAATTTATATTTTACTATTAACACTAAACTATATTTTAAAAAATTGATAAATGACACCAAATCACGAATTCTTGTTTGTTCCTATAATTACCATGGTGTACATTTCTTTTGGTATACATGTAACATTAAATTACATCAAATAACCTACTTAAATACAAGAATTAATATCTACAATACTTATTATCCAAAATTCCTAGCATTATTCAATAACAAAACTGTTTTGAACCAAATACCAACCAGAATAGATTAATTTTATCTATCTAAAATTTATACTGACAAAATTATCTAAAATTTATCTAAAATATCTAAAATTTATACTGACAGAATTAAAGAGTATGAAGACTCTAGAGATCACCTATACATAATCTATTGTCCATATTAAATGATGATTTTAAGCAAAGTAAAAAAGAAAACAAGATTTAAATAATTTTTAGAACAGATATGTCAGTATATCATGCCAAAAATTCCATAGCGCAAAACTTTTTTAGAGACAAAGTAATAAGTTTTCTAATTTTTTGGAGCCGCATGCAAATAGTATGTCTGTGACTGTGTTGCTAGGCTGATTACTTAACAGTTTTAAGTACATATAATTTGGTCCCTATTAATGAATAAGTGATTTCACACTGCCCTACAGACCCTAGATCTAGGTAACCATTTCAATATTGGTTCCAAATTTAAGAGTAGCGCCCTTCAAACATCACAAATGGGCATATTTCAAGATCTCATTTCAGTAGCAAATGATGGCATTATGTAACAAAGAGAAGGTTTATATTCTCATTCTGTGAAATGAGATGCTTTCAACTCTGTGAAAAAATAACGTATATAAGTAAAATTAACATAAAAGCTTACCTTAAATATGGAGGCTGAACAGGCTGTGTTGTCACTGAGGAAGTCACATTTGGAGGCAAAGATCTCAGTGGACCAATGTTATCTGGTCCTACGCTATAGCTTTGGGCAACAGGGACTTGGTGAACGTTCTGACCCATATAATTTCCACCATGAGATTGAACTGGGTATGTCTATTAACCCAAGAGAAAAAAGTTAACTTGCTGATCTCGCAAACATCTATCTAACAATAAACTTAAAAACTTAAAGAAAAAGATTTAAGTGAGACAAAATATTACAAAGTTCTTTGGAGTGCAATTTCATTCGACCAGTCTATCCATCCCAGTAGAGAACCACCAAATCTATGAAAATATATGATTTACTTTGCTGTTCTCTTATTTCACAGGGCACTGGGAGAGAAAGATGAGGTATGTTTTTAAGTAGCAGGTAAGAAATCTACCCTGGTTTCTATTATTCTGCAACGTGTCTGGCTGTAGAACTACTGGAGTCTATACACTCCCTTAAAGAGTAGTCCATCATAATCACTTCAAGTCACCATCAGAACTAAGACCTTGGGGGCAGGGGCCAAAAAAAAAAAAAAAAGAATTATGACCTCTCCTATTATAAGATGATTTACTTAATTCTTTCTTGAGAACAAACTTAGGTGTAAGTTGAAGAATGAATAGTTATCTGGACAAGGTACAGGCCTTTGATGGCAATGTCTCCTTTATTTTTTATCATTACAACAAATAGGACAAAAGTAAATAATTGTGAATAAAAGTGTATTTTTAAAAACTAGCAAAATAGTCTAAAACACTTTGAATATTTTTATGTAACCTATCTAAATTTCAGGGTAAACTCTCCTTAAGGATAGCATTCACAGCAATGTATGGTAAGTCCTCACTAACATCATCCATAGTTTCCTGGAAACTACAACTTTTAGCAAAGTGTTGTATAATGAGAACAGGTTCCTGAATAATATCACTTTGTTTAATGTTGGCCAGGATTTTTTTCTTTTCAATGTCCTAACAGAGAATCTGGTGCACATTTAGTAAATACCTGCTGCACATTTAGTAACTACTATCACTCTAGTTTTATACTAAGTTATTTATAAAGAAGACCATTTGACATGAAATCTGGAATCCCAAACATGCCAAATCAACTATATGAAGTACAATCTTATTACATCCTTGGCAGACACACAGTAAACCAGTGAATCACATTCAATCCAGACTGTGTGAAGGGATCACTTCTGCATGTCAAGGTTCCTGAATAATACTTCAGCTTTTTCCAGCACAGATTTTTTTTTTCAAGTTAGAATAGGAACTTTTGAGTATTTCAAATGCTACTATATAGTAATAGTTTAAACAGAAGTTATGTGGAGAAATAAACTGACATAACTTTTTAAAGAAACATTATGCTTTTAGGAATACACAAACTGTAAGTAGTATGCAGCTAAACATAAAAACCTGTAATAGTAATTACAATCCTTTACAGACATACAAAGCAGCAAATATAACATATAGTTAGTTCTATCATACAACAGTGAATTTTAATTTTGTTCCATTTTCACAGTAGCAACAAGGAAGTTCTTATAAACAGAAGCAATACTGAATAAAACTTCAGCAGTCTTTTGTAATCAGAAAGCCCTTCTACCTCATATGTAATGACTCTTTCATCATTTTAAAAAGTTCAGGTCATGGCATATTTAATAAATGCATCTTATCTGATGTGACAGTTACCATAGAAACTATTCTTTTTTAACTTAACAATTACGTTGTTTCAAATCATCTAGATTATGCACCCACATTCTATCTTTTCTCCTTGGTGTCTCCTTCAAACACTCCTTTTCATACCAGTTTTCATAAATTACCATGAATTTTGTTCATCAAGCTCATTCTGAATTCAACTGCTAACTGACTGAAATTTTAAAAAAAGCTTTAGAATACTGGATACTGATAAACATTAAGCATTCGCTTCAGCTGGGAAGCACAAAAAAGGTGTCAAGTCCTGGGGAAAGACACTGTTCATAAAAGGCTTAAAACGTGTACCCGCTAAAGCCTGCGTCTTCTTTGTCATGCATGAATTTTTCACAATTTAAGTCATGTAACTAAGAAAATATAAAGCATGATCTGAGAACAAAAGAAGTTCATTAAGTAAATCTTTTAGTAGCCATGTCAGTCAAAGACAAAATTTAAAAGAAATGCTAACCACTGCTTGTTGAGCAACATGAATCTCATCTGTAGGATTTCTGACACTCTAAAATCAAAGAATTTACACATACATAAAAAAACAATGCTCTGTATCTAAAAAAGAACTGAAAGATAAAATATGTTGGTAAAATATCAGTGTCTAATTTGCTCTAATGAACATTTTGTCATTTTTAAAAAATTTTTTTGATTGCACATATATTTACAAACACATATATTACATTGTTTTTTGATTATCAAAGATGAGTTATAATTTTACTCATTGACTATAGAAAATTTAATGTTATGAATTTAATACAATATGTGTTTTTTTTTGTTCTCAAAAGATAAGCTCACCTGTATTGGAATCCCAGCTGATGAATGAGGGTAATGTGCTGGGGGATGAAGTTTTGAATAGACTGAATATAATGGTGCTTCATTCACCAATTTATTGTATAGTTCCAGAGCTTCCAAGACTTTTACATTCAATTCAGACAATTCTGAATGCTTCCTGATACAGAAGAAAAGCACTTTAATATTTTAATATTCCTTAAAGTTTTTATGCATGTATTAAGCAATATAAATTATTCTTTAAATTTAGCACACTTTCTATTCATGTTTTAAAAGGTTCTTTATATACAATGAATGAATATTCACAAAGAGAAAATGGGAGGAGGAATTATTTAATTCTTGTAATAACTAGGCTGATCTGAGTTCATAATATTAGGGAAAGTCCTTTCACAATCTCTTAAAATACAATCAATTTAGAATAAACAATTTTGTTTCATTTGTTAGAGGCTTCTGTTGAAAATTCAATTACAGAGAAAAATAATTTCTCGATTTAGAAAGAGTCCAAGCTTAACTTAAAACATCTCAGAAGATAGTACTCAAGTAAGACCTTAGCCAACTAGAATGGACTGATGTGACTGAATTAAAAATACATTCACAACACACACAAGCACATATTTTCATTTGCTGATATTCAGAAAAGGATAAACTGTAAATTAGTCTTCACTACTCCTGTTTTGGTTTAAGAAACTGACACCTCACTGCATAATAACAAATCCAAATATAAGCATTTTCAAATTTGCCCAAGGAATTCAAAAGTAAGTTTTTCTGACTTGGTACAATTTTGACTGTTGAGTAATAAAGTACTCTCTCTGTAACTGAAAATTTAACGAAAGTTAAATAGTGACTTTATCTGGCCTAAAGCACCACAATCCTATTTATTAAATGTAGCTCTTTTTACATTTATACAGAGGCAAAAGGAAGAGGTAGGTAATCAGACACAGGACTATCAAATACAAAACCTGAACTGAGTCCAAGCAAAATGTATGACCTTCCTACTAAAATCTGTTAAGTAAGAAACAACACTTATTTCCTTCCTTAATGTGCAGCGGTGTAAAGTAAGTCACACTATTTTTCAGAAGAAGCTTCAGGAATTCCAGAGAGAAAGCTTCAGGAATTAGTGTCCAACATGTTAACAAATGTGTGATTAAGAACTAATGATAGGAATCCGGTTCACATAACCCAGCATACTGATGAAATACCAGAACTCAAATGCCAGCACAAAGGCATGATGACTTAAGTTTGAAATCACCTCTAAAGAGTTGAGAAATAACCCCATAGCATAACAAAACTTTACAAACTGTGCCCAGCTCAATAATGAAATAGAAAATTAAGTATAAGGTGTGGTTCTCTCCTTCAAATAAACTGCAACCTACTAGGGAGACAAGCACAAAAACATGATATAATTGAAACTAAAATTATATTAAATAAGTGAGGGATACAAGAACTTAGAGAACATTAATTTGGTAGGTAGCAGACTGCTGGAGAAGCTGAAACTTCTGTAGGCACCCGAGGAAGGATGGAAGGCCAAGCAAAAAAAATAAGACTAAGGTAAGTAGGACAATATGAATTAACTCAGGGAAAAGAACGGGGGGGGGGGGGGGGGGGGGGGGGGGGGGGGGGGAAGGGAGGCAACATGATTGAGGCACTAGAAAGTAGTTTTTTAGAGAATAGGTAATAAAATTAGAAGAGCCTGGAACAAAGTTAAGTTCACACTTGTTTTTTGTTTTTTCCATCAACACATCTATTTATACTTCTTTGGAGTCAATTTACGTATTTCTCCAATATAATTTGTTAGTGTAGTAAATGCTACAAACTGTATTCTATAGAATGATAGGAATAAAATGTAAGTTATAATTGTGATTGTTAAGTTTTTCTTCTTAGTTGGAAAAACAAACTAATGATCATCCATTTAGGTAAGTAATGATGTTTTTACTGGTCTCTCAATGTTTAACTACTTTAAAGTCAATAAAAATTTGTTAAAGAAGAACTAGCATTTCCAGAACAAGAGCTGCATCTGCAGTCAATGGCCACAAAACAGGAAAGTCAGGTGACCTATAAAACACTAAAACCATTAGGGAGGAGAAGTGGGGAGGTGAACCCTGGGAAACACATAGATGAGAAAAAAAAAAAAATATATGTGTGTGTATGTATAAAATATTAAATAAAAAAATAAAACATGAAAACCTAAGAGAAAAGCGGGTAACAAGTGAGTTCGCACTCAAAATATTAACTTACAGCAGAAATAGTCATTCAGATTTTTAACTGTTTTAGACTTTTTTTTTTTTTTTTTTTTGAGACTAGGTCTCATTATTTTTGCCCATGGACCAGCAGGCTCACGTTGCCCATGGTACCAGACTCAAGCAATCCCCAGCCTCAGTTCCCAGGTAGCTGGGATTACAGGAGTGTGCCACCACGCTCAGCTATTTTTTTGGGACTAGGTCTCACTACGTGCCCCCGGTGGGACTCGAACCATAATCCCTAGCCCCGGCCACTTCATAGACTGAAGCTTACAGGCACGAGCCACCATGCCTGGCTTGTTTTAGATATTTACCTTTGAAGATGCTCTTTTTATCAACCAAAGTAAGATTATACTGTCCTATCTGCTGCTTAATTCCCACTATGGTAACTTGCCATGTCCACAGATATGCTTTACTGCAGATTATGTAATTGTATATTTCTTATACAAAATAATCTCATCTTGACAGATTTTAGTTTCTTCTAATTTTGTTGTTATAAATGATACTGTGAAGAACAATCTCAGACTCAAATCTTTACATACATCCGTATGCATTTTGTATGAGCCTGAATTGTTGGTAGGAGGATATCATCATTTCTAGGCTGCACACAGCTTGAAAATAACTGTATTCCTAGCCACACCTAAAGAATTACTGACCATTTTTCAAAAATCTTTTCCAATTTGGCTAATCACTGACCACTAACATGCTTGCACTGAAACCTGTGACACCTTGCACTGAAATGTATAGGAAGATACCTAGTGCTTTCTGCAAAGAACAATAAAGAATCATAAACACCATCTCAAAAATAGTAACAGAGACTTCTCACTTCTGCAGAAGACATAAAGGTTGATAGAATTGTCCCATGAAACAAAAATTATAAATCTTAAATGACTGCAAAAATTCTTGCTGCTACTAACATTCTCTGGTAAAGGCAGATAAGAAAAGCAGTTACTGTTCTTATGCTGTTCAAATTAGGCACTAGAAAGGGATGATGACAGAGCATTAAGGCCTTATTCTTTGTCTTCTACTCACTATGACTTCTCCTTGACTTCAGGTAGACAGAAGGAGGGCAAATGAAGTTAAAAGCACAAAACCTTGAAAGTCTCTTCTTCAATAGTACTGCTACTTCAAAGGCAACAGTAAAACTACGTAAAATAATGAAATTAAAGGGAGACTACGTATACAGAAATGCAAAGAAGAAAAAAATGAGAAAAGGTCTGTTGTGCTGGATTTAATTCCACAAGTACAGGGCAAATTGGTCTTTTTAAAGTTTTAGAAACATTACTTTCTTTTCACATAACAAGATAAAGACTTAGCCAAAGATTTTCATTTTTACTTTATGCTAATTTCTCTATTCAATTTTAATCTTCATTAATAAAAATTCCCTCTCAGCCCAAGTAAGAAAACTAAGATTGGCAACCTAAGATAAAGGATTCATGATTCTATGTATTGTATACTCATTGAAAAATACTAAAAATGAAAAAATACCACTTTGCTATTAGTTTATAAGAGTTTTGGAGTGAGAAACAATTTTAACAAATTGAACCATTCTGCAAAATCTCCCCTAGCTTAAAGTTCTGCCAAAACAAGTACACCTAAGAAAACTACACTTGCTGTACCCAACATGAAGAATCTCACCTATCAATCTCTTCAAGTTTTTCATCTATCATTGGACCCATCTGTTGGCAGATGTCTGTAAATATTAAAAAAAAAAATTAAAAATCTGAAACACAAACCAGTTTAAGTCAATTGCAGCAAATCTTACAACAGACCACCAATATACAACACAATATATAATATACAAAGAATTAAGTTTATGGTAGGAAAAAACTAATCTAAAAGCAAGTCAGAATCAAAACAGAAATCGCATCATGTTCTCTGGAACAAACAAATTTAAAGATTGCAAAATCTGGAGTGAACCCAAAATCTTGACAATACCTGGAAAACTATTATTAGCTAAGTTAAATGAACCTGAATCACAGTGTATAAAATACATAATTACATGCAGTATAGACATAAACAATTTAAACCAATTCAAAATTAAAGATTTTTGCATATTTTCAAAGTAGACACTATAGACTATTCTATTTTATAAACAACCTTCTTCTATCAAAAGATTTATGGCATCCATTTATTAGAGGGTTTTCTCCCCAAGGATTTTTCTTTATTATTAAGGTAACTATTATTGGTTTACAACACTGTATGTTTTAAGGAACTAGAATAAAACCACCTCAGATATGTCCCACCACCATACCACACGTTCCACCAAAGTACCCACAGTCCTTTACTATAGACCATTAGGTCCCTTCCCTCCTTTGCTTTCCCCCACCTCTCCAGTAGCTTCAATTCTGCAAACACATTTCTAGGGTTTCTTTTGGTTTAATTTTATCAGTTCATGGGACTTTTTTTAAGGGATAAAAATATTTGCAAATTGCTTGTATCATGACCATATTATTTCAAACTCAATACAGACCATATAAATTAGGAATAAGAATTTCAAATATTTTGACACAATCTCTAACACTGTTGTCTTTGAATTATAAATTTCTTCAATATCATTCATTAGTGAGCTTACAGAAATAAGAATATTTCCTTCCTTTTTGAAAAGGGCAGGCATATTTACAACAAATAGTATGTTTGCTAATTTACTACTACTCTTTTTTCCACCAGAAATTTTGAATCTCAAGAAACAAATACTAGCAAAAGAAATTTAAAAATTATAAACACCTAAAATATTACATGACATTAGAGTAATCCCTAATATTTACTAAGTACCTTCTAAATCCAAGAGGTCTTGGGAGTCTGGTTTTAAATCTGTTGGATCTATACTCTGGAGTACTTGAAGGGTTCTATCCATCTTACCCTAAAAATATAATAGGGAACTTTAGTACAAAAGTTTAAATTTCAATGAATAGAAAACTTACTCTTTCCAAGTATTCAGAAATATAATACATTTTAAAAGTCTTGATTAACTATCAAACAAAAGAAGAATGCTACCTCATCTATATAAACAGGTTCCGGCTCAGACTTCTTAATTTCCTCCACATCATCATCAATTACATTCAATTTGTCCACAGTCGCTATGGAAACAAAATAAATTTTAAACTCCTTAGCATTTACCTTGGTATAGATACATTAGTTTATAAATGGTTCATAATTATCCATAAGGAAACAGCGAAAACCTTTTAAATAGTCATCACACATCAAAATCAATATGCATATTACATATGTACATTCATTCCACAAATACTTATTTAGACTATACTATGGTAACAGGCATTGTTGTAGGCATTGAAAATGCACCAGTGAATAATATAAACAAGAATTTCTTCTCTGACAGAATTTATGTTCTAAGGAACAAGTGAGGAATATTAAAGAAAACTTTACCACAAGCATGGTGAATAAATATACGAGACAGTAGGGTATGATATATTTAGATCATTACTAGAGTCAAACCTATGAGCTTCCACATACTTTCTTAGTTACCAAAAATATGTACTTCTCCTATGAACAAACGCAGACTTCATTTCAACTTAACTTTGATTATAGTTAAAACACATAAAACAAAAACAAAACTTTCATGATTGAAAAAATAACTTACTAATATGCATACCCAGAAAACTAGTTAAATGTTCACTTGAGTACTGTCATAATGTATGTTTTAATAAAGAAAAGTTTGCTAAAAATAAAATTATAATAAAAATCTCTATACTCAAAAGAACCAAACATCTAACTTTCAAATATGGCCTAAGGAGCAGAACTTAATATCTCATTATATTAAGATATACTTAATGTGACATATTATATTAAGTATATATATAATATGAAGTGATATTGAAAACAGTGCTTTTTACTTCAAAATTGCACATCAATATCTCCAGTCTCTCCCCAGGGGAAATCACTATATATGCTCCCCTGAGCATGGTTTATCAAGTTATTAAAAATTATATCTCCAATTTGCAGATCTTTTGAAAAATCAGTCTAGAAGAGCAAAAAATACAATTAATGACAAATTATTCGATATTCAAATAAGTATCCATCTCTTTCAACTTATTTTACCTGAATTTATCACTCAACTGATACAAAGATGTTACTTGTGATGTAGTTTAAGTTCTTTCTCTAGAACTGGCAAATATTAAGCACTAGTTTGTCCCTTAGTGAGTCAATATAAGCACATTTTAATGGTAGACAAACTATTAAGTCCTATCACCTACTAGTCACTACCCTTCAGTCTCAGTTAATCTGTTAAACAAATTTAATCTGTTAAATACTTATCTCATAGAGTTGTGAACATTAAATGAAATGTTTAAGTACTGTGAGCTATTTTTTTTGGATCACCACCAATATTAATATTATCATCAGCTCCCCTCCTCCTTTCACCTCCCTGTCTGCATTAACAAATGGAGGGTCTTCAGCACCACTGACAGCCACCAAGGAACTGTCTGTGCCTGAAAATCTGAGGGCAGTTCAGCCAGGAATCTAGAGTTACTGATTATACTGCTTTATTAGTTTATTTGCTTTTAGTTCACTAAGATCAAATCAAAGTAATCAAAAGTGTAAAATTTAGGAGCACTATTTCACTAAGCCTATAATCACAATCAGCCCATCAGTGAGGACTCCCCACACTGTCCCCTCCAAAAATCAAACCAATATTCTCCAAACTGAACAAGTTGCCTCTTACATCATATAGTTAGGTTGATCTAAATATTTAGCGTCAGAGATTATTTTATACTTAACATATAACTATGTATGTTAACTGTCAAAGGATTCAAAATTAATAAGATATTTCTCAGAATTGGCTGTAATAAATTCCTTAATTTGTTAAGAGGTAGGTTAAAGTGTATTACTTATAATAAATAAACCATTTAAAACAAGAATTAAAAGCCAATCTACTTTATATTCAAAACTTGGTTACAAGTTTCAAGTGTAAAATGTTTCCCTAAGATTAACTTACCTGCATCAGATTCTATGTTTAAATTTGTTGTCACAAAGTTAGATGGGAAGAGTCCTATTCCTCTGTGATTTTCTCCTTTCCACCAATTAGCATCACTGAAAAAAAAATACAGTGCAAAAATGTCATTTCTTCTACATTTTAGTACACTCCTAGTGTTCACAGGAGTTAAAAAAAATTAGATTTAGCCTACTGTGAAAAAACTAGTTCACATTCAACTTATATTAAAAGTAGTTCTTAAAAGATACAAAAAACCACAAATAAAACAAATATCCATATTTTCATACTAAATTCAGAACCAATAGCAAGCAATTAGTTACATTTGATCTGGGTTTTTAAATAATAAAATATTGTAACTACTGAAATTCCCTCTATCGATAATCCCAAAATGTATTCTACCCCCCACCACCACCATGAAACGTGTAGACAGGTTTCCTGCTAGTGTATTTTGTATTTATTAACAAACATCTATAGTCAACTCTGTAGGTATGTTAATTCTTATAGATCTCCTTAAACTTTTATGTTAATACTATCAGATCTTGCTTATCCCTTTGATGTGAAAGTTCCATCACATAATAAGGCATTTTATTTCTCTATTCCCATACATACAAGCATTTGTCTTTCACCATTAAAACATAAGGGGTGGTAATGATCACTTTAGCTTCTAGGGCACACATATAATGAATAGGTGCATCTAGAAGCATGAACTTTCGGGCCATAGGACACAAGCATTCTTCATCTAGATTCCTGAAATCGGCTGCGGCAATTTGGTTCTCAGGAGCATGAGAATGTCATATTCTCACATACTTGTTAGCCATTGAACAACACTTGGTATCAGACAGGAGAGAACTCTGATTCATGGATAGGCTTGTCAACACCTGCCAAGTAACCTGTAGGTCACTCACATTGCCTCTTTCATAAATTGATCTTTCATGTCTTCCATGCAGTTTTATTTTTCCACTGGATCATTTACCCCCTTTTCATGAACTTCTAGTATTTTACATATTCTGGACAGCAAATGTTTTCGGAACTATGCAAATAACCCTTTGTCAGACTGCCACTTGTATGTATCCATACATACATACAAGTACAGTTTATATATGTATAGTATATGTATAGTTTCTCTTAGTCCATAGTGGGTTTTTTCATGCAGTCAAATTTAGTATTCTTTCATGGTTTGTACTTCTTGAAACAGAAATCTATATCCTTGAGTTCCTAAACCAACTTTCTTATATACCTACTTAATATTCTTGGGTTTTTTTTTTAAACACTTCTCATGTTTAGATTTCTTAATTCATCTGGAATGAAATTTTATGTATGTGTAAAGCAGAATCAAGTTTTATCTTGATTTAGAATCAAGTTTTACTTTATAAAGAGATGTTTTCCCAGCAAAGGCTGTGACAGTAATTCATTTTTCCCACTGATCTATGATATTCCACCTATCAAGAAGCAAACTGCTACTCTGTTTGAATCTAACTCTGCATTCCATTCTGCTGTAATAGTCTGTTATTTGTTTACTAGTTTGCTAAGATGCAAGTGACACCTGGAAGAAAAAATATCCTCTCTGTTACCAGACACATCTTCATATTTCTGTATTAATATTAAAATCTAAATGTTTCCAAGTTTTCTGGAAAAATGTCCTGTTGGAATTTTAATTGGAAATGCATGGCATATATGCACTAATATGGGAAAAAAATAAATCTATCCAACTAAGGTTTCTTTACCATGAACATGGTATCTCTATTTTCATATAAATATACTACTTATATTTTTATTCTATTATATCTCACAAGGAATTTTATAATTTTCTCCATAAACACCTTATAAATTTTTGTCAGGTATTTATTTCAAGATCATTTATAACCTGTTAATGAACTCCTGTCAGTTTTAATATGTTGTTCTTTAAAAATGACAGAAATTTGACTTCACTAATATATGGGATATGGGAAAAAGTAAACAAAAAGCCATGAGGAAAAGTCAAAACAAGCTAACAATCAAACTGCAGTACATAATTTGGGGGGGGTGGAGGAAGATGGGAGAAAAAGGGAACGATCAGGGAGGTGGGGGGTGAATCCCGGGGATTACAAAGAAATGTGAGATTTATATATAAATTATTTAAAACAAAATAAAAATTTTTTAAAGTAACAAATTTTTTTTTTTGAGACTAGGTCTCGCTATTTTTGTTCATGGAACCGCAGGCTCACATTGCCCAGAGTACCACACAGACTCAAGCAATCCCCAGCCTCAGCTTCCCAGGTAGCTGGGATTACAGGTGCATGCCACCACACCCAGCTATGTTTTTGGAACTAGGTCTCGCTATGTAGCCCTGGGCAGGAATCGAACCACAATCCCCAGTCCCAGTTGCGCCCCATAGACTGTCACTTACAGGAATGCGCCACCTTGCCTGGCTTAAAAAAAAATGTAACGATTTAGAAAAAAAAAAAGTTGCTCTTTAATCTCTTGGACTTTCATCAGTACAATCACTGAATCTGGAAATGATAATTTTATATATCTCTTTTCAAAATTTTGATTTACTAAGCAGGCATATTTAAATACAAATCTTAAGATGAATTAACATCTATGATTCTAAAATATCATTTGACTTTAAAAGTATTACAGAGACAGAAACGAATATATGTCACTCAAATTCTTAAAACCAGAAAACAATTGATGTACTGATAATTCTAAGATGTCATTATCTGCTGTCATTAAGAATGAGAAATTCTCTCACATATATACTTGACATTGAACTTTCCCTTTTGAAAAAAGGAAGCTGAAATTAAGAAGAATTTTTACATAAAATCAGAATGGGTTAATTTCATTGGAACCTATCAGTAACTTTTCTGTAGCCTTCCTTAGTGGTTCTACTAATGTAATAGTTTCTCTTCAACCATTATTACAAACTCGCTGATGAAGCAGAAAGCAAGTGAAACTAACAAATACCATGTCAAAGCATGATGACTCCCCTTTGCTACCCTAATCCAGCTCTATATTTTTGCCACTGGTAGCTAACAAAATATTGTTCAATTTAAAATTTCTAGATTAAGGTAACTGAGCACTGTAATTTTACACAAGCCATTAGAGAAGAAAAATTTTAATAAAGTTTATATTTAGAGCTTTTATATTAAAAAAGTATATATAATGGTTGAGTCAAAAATGATGCAAGTGCAAGAGACATAAACTTTACTTTCAACAAAGTGACTATTCAGCTATTACTTATGAAAGCCTACCAAATAAGAGAGAGTGACATCAGGTCAAACAGTGAAGTTACAAAGACAATTAAATTAAGACTCAGTTTCAGGTGCTCACTTCAGCAGCACATATACTAAAACTGGAATGATACAGAGAAGATTAGTATGGTCCCTGCGTGAGGAGACGCAAATTCGTGAAGCCAATTTTCACAAGTGAACTTTCACAAGTAACAAGGGTCTCATAACAAAGATCCACAAAGAACTCATACAACTTAACAAAAATAAAACAAAAAGCCCGGTCAAAAATGGGTAGAAGATCTAAAAAGACACTTCTCTAAAGAGGAAATATAAATGGCCAATAGGCATATGAAAAAATGCTCAACATCACTAATAATCAGGGAAATGCAAATCAAAATCACAATGAGATATCTTACTCAAATTAAGAATGACCCATATCAAAATAACAGGCAACAAGTGCTAGCTTGGATGTGGAAAGGGATACTTTCACATCGCTGGTGGAAATGCAAACTGATTCAGTCACTATAGAAAGCTGTGTGGCGGAACCTCACACTACTGAAATTTAAATAAACAAACAAACAAATTAATTAAACAAAAACTACTGAAAATGGAACTCTCATTCGATCCAGCAATCCCACTGCTAGGAATCTACTCAAAGGTTACAAAAATTCTAATCCAAAAAGAAACCATTACCCGGATATTTATCGCAGTGCTATTTACAATAGCCAGGATATGGAAGCAACTCAAATGCCCCAAAATAGACCAATGGTACAGAAAGCTGTGGTATATGTACATGATGGAATATTATTTATCAATCAAAAAAGACAAACTATGTAATTTGTGGCAACATAGATGGAGTTAGAAGGAACCATGCTAGCAGAAATAAGCCAGGAGAAAAAAAAGAGAAATACTGGACGGTCTCACTTATATGAGGGACATAGGGAAAACAATCAAGCAAACAGACAAAATTTAAAACTAACTCTCAGCAAAACTGAAGTATAGAACATGGGGGTGGAGGGGAATTGAGAGTGGGAGGGACACAAAAGACTAACAAGATGGTTCACAGGTGATAAGGTGGTGGAAGAACCCCAGGGTAGATAACGGTGCAAAATAAAATTGAAAAAAAAAAAGACAGTTTCTGGTCCATAAGACATTTTAAAACCTAGTGCAGTAGTTTTCAACCCTCACTTACCAACGAAGAACATGGTACCTTGTATTACCTTCTGGGATGTTTTCTTCGTCTTCCCTCCCTCCCACCTAGAGAAGTGCTGACCCTGTTCACAATTAACTCATGTAACTGGAGAAACATATGTAAGGAGTTATAATAGCATATGAGAAATGCTTTAACATATGTTCAGGGAACTGCAGAAGCACAAAGAAGAAACTCCTAAGTCTCCCGAAGGAACTAAACATAGAGAAGTGTTTTAAGGCTTATCAGAAGATCTAAAATCTGACAAGGGATATGAAGGTTGAGAAGACACTGACCAGGAGGGAAAGGAAATGTTAAAGGGCCGTGTAAATTAAAATGACTTTGTGCCCTATTGCCATATGGATAAGGAAAAAATTCAAAGTTCAAAGAAATTTTTAAAAAATCCCTATACACTGAGATAAAAAAAACCAAGATTACCCTCATTTTAGTTCTCAAAATAAATGAAAACCTTTGTTCCTCCTTTAAGTTACTGATTTCTTAAAATTAATTTTCTGACTTTTACAATAACAATAGTTGAAATAAGTGAAACCCTTAACAGATATGATGATCATGGGAGAAAAGTGCTATTTCTACCACAAACATACAAACAGTAAATCTGGAAATCTAGGTAATCTTATGAGGATCTTTTCCTTAAAAAGCCATTTTATAATTCATTTGAGAGAGCCAATCTTTCTATTCTAAACCTAGGCTCCCTTGCAAATCTTCCCTGCAAATAAAGTTCTTTTCTAAATGTGTTTTCCTCCTGTGACAGGGCTTTCCAGGCAGAGAGAACCAAATGTACAAAGCCACAGAGGTCTAATCACAACATGGCATTTTTGGAACTGTAAGAATTCCACTTAATTACTTGAAATGGTACATACAAAGTAAAACAAGAACGGTGAGATAAAGCTAAAAATGTAGAACATGAAAAGATTTTTGGATATGCTTTGTTAATAAGACATGTGGGTCTTTGCTATCAGCTCAGAAACTGAATCCAAGAATGATGCATTCACAAGAGACTTCAAGTTCTATATGCGAAAATGTTTTGTGTTGTCATTTTCACAACATGAAAACAGTCAAACTATGGGTCATCTAGATGACCTTCTTTTAACCTAACACTGCCATTTAACTTTAGTACCCAGGTTTGCAATTGTTTACAATAACAACTTAAAAAAAAATTAACATTTAACCTATACATGCCGATAAACATGTCAATGGTGATTTTAAGATTGGGGGTTATCCTATTATCAAAATGACAACTATCATCTATGTAGCCCTTAATTTTCATGTTGACTTCTCCTATCAACATTTACCCCAAAAAAGTTTGCTTTTGCAGTATAGTCTAAACTTAAAATAGCTTCATACTAATCTAAGTAATTCAATGAATGTGCTTTAACAAGACATCAGTAAAAAAGACATGTAGTTCAGTAATGTTAATTCCTTACTTGCTGCAAGTCAGTAAACTATAATAGACATGTAATGCTATGAAAACATCAAATTACAGCAAAGGATACTGTAAAAATTAGGATCCACAACAATCATAGCAAATAAAGTCAGTGGAGAATTCAGCTATCATAGCATAGTATTAGCACACTTGCTGAAGATGAGTGACAAAGTCCCTTATTTACCTAGTGAGTACCATTTTAGACAATTTTCTAATTATAAAGTTATATTCAAAACTTGAATTTTAAAGCAGACTACTCATTTTATAATACCATTTCTATTTGCTTTATAAATGTCTTTAATATTAGAGCTGTGTAACAATATCACAAGTGTAACCCAAATTATTTTGTAGATACTAAACAGAAATTTGATATTTTAGGTTGTCAGTGTTCAAAGCCATACTTCCTCTTCACCTTGATTTGCATTTACACTCTTTCTGGGATTATAATTCCACTCTAGGTAATTGTTTAAAAACAAAACAAAAAAACTTCAATGAAAAACAATTATTTTCTAAGTGAATATTGTGTTATCTTGACTGCTTTCGAGGCTTTCATTTCCTAGTCTTGACCTCTTGCAAAATTTCTCCTGTTCTGTCAAAATCAACTTTCACCTGAAACGGACAACCATGGATAGATTTCTTTCCCAGATGCTTCCACCAAATGTGACTGTACTCTCCTGAACTCCAACATTACTTCTGTCATACACTCACAAACTGCATTCTATACAATTATCTGATGGTAATTTAAACTCCCTACTTTATTCTGGGTTTTAATAAATCATACCATCCTCATTAATTTTTATTATGTAAAACTTATTACGTAAGATTTTCTCAACAGTTGCTGTAGCAAACTGAAGCTATTTTGTGTATCTACCTTTTAAAAAATATGTAGACCATAATATATCCTTTGTAATGGAAATTTGTAATGGAAATCCATACATTTGCAATCTCTGTTCACAGTAACAAGAGTTTAGGTCTCACTCATGCCAAATTTCATCAATTTCTTTTAAAAGCAAAGTACAGAATTAGGTCGAAAATACATCTACACTCTATTATGACTTGAAAACGATGGAAAAATTGTGAGGGAAAGTACAGAACTGGGGAGGCACCTAGCATAGCTTTCACCTGCCTTGATCAAAGGTAATTAATTTAGCTGTATTTCTTAATAAAGTTTTTCTGTTGTAATTTTAGTATACACAGCCCCAAGATCAATGTCATCAGATAACTGAATATTTACATGTTTGCTAACTGTACTGATCTAAGTATTAATTTACCTTTCATCAAAGACATAGAAAATACTATCAAATTTAATAAAGAAGAAAAAAACTCATGTGACCTAGTCTTTCACTTAAAAAAAAAAAAAAGGAAGCTATAAAAAAGGTTCTACTCTGATTTAAATACATCAAAAATTGAATACCCAGGACTCTAAATTAAAGACACTGTACTTAGTAATTTGAAAACATTACAGAAATAAAGATTTAAAACATACCTGTCATCCAAAACAATAATAATTTCACCATGTTTAAAGGTGAGTTCATTGTCCTCAACGGCTTCAAAATCATACAAAGCTCTTACTTTCCTTGCAACCTTATTATTTAGTTGAATTTCTGCAGATGGATATAAGGGTTTTGTTTCTGTGTGTTGTTGCTTCTGTTCTTGCAAAGATAATTCAATGGCTAGTGTGAAAAATTAAAAAACAAAGACAATTAAAAATCTAAGAAGAAAATCAATAAAGTGAGTATTTTCTTGGCTCAGTTAAAAACTGTCGTGGGGGGAGAAAGTAGTGGGGCAGAGAATCTCACGACATTTTTTTAAAATAAAGTTTTTGCTCACTCATTATTATCACAGTCTGTCATATATGGCAGCTATTATTTTTGTAGCAAACAGATTGTGACATTATAATATGGGTAGCTTTCCATATAGGACAAACCATGAATATATTTCTGTACTTGACTCACAACTTTGGCATTAAAGAAAAGGTGAAATGCAATCTCTGCAAAGGTAAGACATTAAACATACTATTAATAAGGATTATGAATTCAGTTAATCTTTTATAACATCAACTGTTTACTTTGCATACTCTACTAGTTTTCATATTTGAGGAAAAACATTAAAGGTATACTCAGTTTTATTATAATTTTTATTTCAATAAACTGAATGAATGTTTTAACACTAAATCACATATGCTGGATCATTTACCTTTAGCTATATCTTCATCTTCTTTGTTTTTGTTCACTGGTGTACCATTCTTGGCAGCAGTTGAGACAGTCTACAAAAGTATGAGTAAAGTGAACATAACTACCCTTTCAAAGACAAGCTCCATAATTACTCTCACATATTTATTTTTAAAATACTGATATAACTAACGCATTTTGTTTAAAAGTGAAGTTCTTCATGATTTTAAGTCATTTAAATTCAAGTACTAAAACATAAGAATTTTCAAGAAAATAATGAAGTGATTGTTGTGAAATATATATATGTATAAATTAAAATAAAAAAGTTTAAAAAAAATGACTTTCAGCAGCTGAATCCATTTTCAATAGCATCAAAAATAGAATGAAATACTAGCAACAAACTTCAAGAAAAAAAATATGATATTATACATTCCCTCACAACTATAGGACTCTGTCAATTCTTTAATCTCTGACTTTCCGTGTCAAAAATTTTTAAATACTATCATGTATTTAATAAAACAATAACAGGTAACAATAAAAATCTAAATCAACCAAACCATGTTCAAAAAAAAAAAAAAAAAAAGAATTTTCAAGAAAATAGCATAAATTCACAAAGGGTAAGGACTGATTTACATTATGCATAAATAGTATCTGACATAGCACTTGGCACGTAGAGTAACTAAAATATGAGTCTTTCCTGATTGCACCTTCTGATGTCAATTGTCAAAGATCTCTTAATAAGAGTGCTACAGGTACAGAGATATGTGTGAAGTGCTGGCAAGAATTTCTCTTAGTTACCATGGAGGAAGGATAGAGACAGCAAGTACAATTCTAGGATACAAGGTATGTCTACTTTTATGACTCATACGGTTGGATGTTACTGGTTGTTTGGAATACCAGAGTGCTGTGAAAGCGATCATGCTTAAATTTAAAAGCATGGAAGACAGAGATGGCCAGGACTCTGAATTACCAACCAGTGTTTAATCATTTTGAAAACATGTAGAAAGGGAAGAGCAGGAAAGTGTTTGCTTTTTATTATTTATAAAACTTTCATTCCAAAAAAAAACCCCTTTCATTCCAAAATTACTCCTTTGACCCTTAAACCTGTCCAGCTATATTATTCTGGTCTCTTTAGTCTACAGTTTAAATTTTAAAAAAGAAAAAAAGTAGTACTTTCGACTTTTTTCCTTGCATATATTTTGATAGTAATTGGAGGGTAAGAGGCACTGACAGCAAAACCCAAGACAGTGTTTTCCTCTAACAGACTTAAGTTGTCAACACACTTTATGACTCTTGTCCCTAATTCCACTCCTATCCTAATAAAACGATCCCTTTTCTCCCCCAGTAAGTTTCTGGTCATACAGTTCTACTATTTTATATGTAAACCATTAACTCCACACATACTCATACTCTTCAATAAACAAGTATTGAGATCTATTTCATGAATTTGTTCATGTCATTCCTCCACCAATGACTTTAATCCTCTCTACCTCTGAAGTATACTTAGGTCCAAAAATTCTCCTCTTTACTATTTCAGTCTGTAGCTAACTCTTTCTCCAAGCATTTGTCTTCATATTCATCAACCATATTTGTCACTTTTAATTTAGTTACCCTTCAAATTTACTATAAATTTCTTGAACATAAGAACAGTTTTTTCATTATCTCTGCTTTTTTCATGACTTGAGACTTTCATCAAGCATATTATTTATGGCATATCAGTTCCCAAAGTTCTGATATATATAAGGAATTCACTAAAAAAATCAGATGTCTATTAAAGATAAGGCAGCAAGCAGAAGTAGGAAAGGAAAATAGACTGTGCCTAAATTTTTACATAAGAAATATACCTTCAAAATAAAGGGTTAATCATGGGTCTGAATGAATTTCTTACCTGAGAACTTGCTGAAGGAAAAGTAATACCTTCTTCTTTCATAGACTTAATAGTTGCAGATATCAGACTAAACTGCGGATCCTTCTGAAATTCTTCTGACCATTCCACCATTAATGATTTCAGTTTTTCACATACCTTAGGGTGAGCCTTTTATAGGGGAAAAAAACAACAACAAATAAACCCAAAACTATGGAAAATACCTGAATTATTTAACAAAGAGAAACACCACCAAAATTCTCTTTAATTATATGAACATCAGCAAAAGTCTAGCAATCCCTACCTTGGATGTATAGCTGATACTTATCTGAGATAGAGCTGTTTCTTACAACTTTTTGTAAGATAATTTCTAAGTCTTAGTATAATGATATATCATTTGTTTCAGGAGGTTATTCCTTCTGTTTTCTTAATACTCTCTTTATTAGATTAAGTTTTTTATAACTAAATTAAAATTCTGTAATTTCTGCCACTGAAAGTGAGAATGGTGCTCAAGAGTTTCTATTTTAAAGAAACCAACAACGATCCCCATCATGAAGACTTCCCCTCCACCCTGCTGTAAACAAAGGTCGCCTTTGCTCATTATCTCTAGTGGAAATCAGTACAGAATGGTGGTTAGTTTGGGTTCTTGGAGTCACAGAAGCCTGGTTCTAAGCCTCTGCTAAATCACTTACTAGCTGCATGATCTTGATCAAGTACGTTAATTTCTCTTTAAGCTTCAGTTTCTGCATTTATAAAATGGTAATCGAATTTTTAAGGCTTTTAAAAGTGCAATAAACAAGACAGTATGCAAGGTACTTAAAATAGTTATTACTAATATATATATATAATTTGGGGAAGGAAAGTATTCTTAGCATTACAAATAAAAAAATGAAATTTTAGAACAGGAAATTTATAATCTCAAATATCTATAAAATTTACTTATGAATTTATGTTACATACATTAATACAAAATTGTTAAATTTTACCTTATTTTTTATCACAGCACGTACTTCTGTTGCAAAATCACGGGAACACACTTCTAAATGAAATATCTTTCCACAGTTTGCCACACAAGCCCCAAGAAGCTATTAATTAAGAAATAATATGTAAATGTTGAGATATTATCTTACTGAAATATAATACACATTTAAAATTGAAGTCAAAACTATATGGTTCTCTGTGTTAGGCTGTAAACATTTAACAGCTGAGAGGTAAACTTAACATATGTTTGAAACAAAATTACAAGGACAGTGAGAAAGTAGTATGAACATTAAGACTTACCTGTATGTGGCCATTTTTACCAATGTTAAATCAGTTTATAGTAAGCTGGTATGGATTAATAGTTGCCATTTTGTATCAGTAATTATTCCATTGATGTGAAATTGCATTTCAAGATTCGGCAAATAAATTTCATTCACAGAAGTTATTGGTGTGCAAGTAGAACTTGGGTACCTTGGTATGATGTTTCTGCCATCTTAACTAGACTTTTCAACTTTGAAATTTGCTTTTCTATCAGATAATTTAGACTAAAAATTCCTATTGCAATGAAAAAAAATTGGGGTCAAATAACATGATTTTTACTTACAGTTAATGCCTGCAGAGCAACATGAGGAACTTTATGGTTTACCCTTTTCATTATGGCTTTTAGGCAATCTTTAGCTCTAAGGAAAAAATGAAGATATTTAAGTATGTGTTCAGATTTTTCTATCATTTCATTATTAACAAAATAAGGTACCCCACTACCAACTAATTTTAAATTTAAAATTAACAAAAATGAAGTTTTCCTACATAATCTTTTGCTCAAGACTCACAGAACTTAAAAACAAAACTTAAACATGCTGCAAAAGCTTGTACATTCCAAAATCAAGAGGCCTATTATTTCAAAGGTCAGTTAACATAAAACTAGAGCTATAAATTATAGTCAAGTTTCTTTAAGACAGACTTGACTTTTGAATAGTAAATTCTTATCCTGAAAAAATAAAACCTAATAAAATACTATCTTAAAAGGTTTCAGTATAAACATGTATGAATGTACTTTCAAAAGGTATAATGTTAAAACAAATACTTTTGTCACTGCTTTCAACTTCTAAAGTATAATTAGTTTGGCTTAACTTCCATTTTCACTTTTTTTAATGATGTTATTTATTATGTTTACCTTTTCCATATTAATGGGGGTTTTTTGGGGGGCTATCACTATTACATTATTAAAAGGTTCTTGTACATATCTAAATCACAGGGGAATTCATTATCTATTTTCTGTTAACATGTGTCCCCATTATAACAATGCTTTAATTACATATTTTAACACATCTCAAGTTTTCAATTGAAATTTTTTTCAATTATTTCAGGACAAGGTTAATCCCCTAAATTTAGCTATCAGATCTCTTCACTTTGATCCTTGAAAGTAAATAGAAAAATCACATCTTTCCTTCCAAGTTACCTCAGGACAAAAAGACACAGGTGATTATGCTTCTAGACATTCACTGTGCATGACAGGACATCTTACCCATTAGGTGTGCTTCCAACTTTGTCGCATATGTCCATAATTAGACTCCAATCTTCTGTTGTATTATATTCATTTGTGGCTTTTTCTACAAGACATTAGCATACACGAAACAAGAACAAATCTTAACACTAAAATAAGCAAGAAGGCATAGCAGATAAGAAGTTCTACCTTACACTGCTAAAAATTAATAACTCTAATACAAATTCAGAGGCTACTTTTTACTATTTCAGGGTTTTTTAATTTATTTTTGCACCACATCCCAGGCAGCCCTGGGAAGAGGGGAACCAGCGGCCAGGGGGCTATTTCAGTTTTAAATTATAGAATTGCATAAATGTTCTGAGGTACACCAATAAAATATCTTCAAAAAACTATATAATACTAAATATATTACAAATTATCAATAACCTTATCCAATTTTAATGTGTCATCATACGAGGAAATATGGATTAAACTGTTCATTGAAGCACTATTTTAAAAGCAAAAAAAGAAAATGAATTAAAAAGACATAGCAAAAGATGGAATGTGAAAATTAGTTATACAGAACTGTACAAAATGTACAAATTTCAAAATAAAATTGGTTTCACTTATGCTTAATTAAAGAAGTTAATAATATGCAACACTCAATTTATACTTTTTTTTTGAGACTAGAGTAGTCCCGATCCTGCAGACTCAAGCAATCCCCAGCCTCGCCTTCCAGGTGCCTGCCACCGTGCCCAGCTGCTTTTTTCGAGACCAGGTCTCGCTATGTTGCCTGGGTTAGTCTCGAACCAGAACTCAAGCAAATCCTGGCCTCTTGCTTCCCAGTGCTTGGATTACAGGCGCACACCACCATGCCCAGCTTCAATTTATACTTTTTAAATCAATCACTGTCAATTCTCCCCAGTTACTCCCAGCCCTAGATAACCATTACCTCATTTTTTCCCTTTTTTTTCTTTTCTTTCTTAATTTTATTTTCTACATACAATTTCATGTTATTTGTATAGTTATGACCCATCTTTTCCCCCCTCCCCTTTCCTCCTATCCCCCTCTGGTGGCTCCCACCTCCCTTTCCCTGCAAGTCATTGATTGATGTTTAGCCCATTGTTCTCTTTCTTTTCTGGTGCAATGTCTTTTTTTTTTTCCTGCTTAGATTTCCAGGGGTGGCTTTATACCGGGTAACTAATCCAAACCTCTTACTGTTGGGTTGTGTGGAGCTGCTATCCTGGCTCCTTAGTTGTGGCACTGCCTTTGATGGAGGTGACTGTCTCCTTTTCTCCAGACCTAGGTTTTGTGCCTTTTCTTTTATGTTGGCTGTCTCCATTCAAACGTTAGTTTCATTTGCTGCTTCCAAACCTTGTTTTGGCATCTCCCATCCATTTGTGGTAGAGAGGTCTCCTAGTGGGGACAAACTCTGGTGGTCTATCTCCTCTACTCTCTCCTGGTTTGCAGCTCTGAGTAGGGCCACAGTCCTATCTCTGTGGCTTTTCTCGCCCTTAGTGGTAGGGGGTTACTTCGTTGGTGTTGAAAGCATCACTGCATCAGGGTTTGGTTCCCTGGCCTCCTTGTAAGTGTAGCTCTGTGGGAGGTCATCTTTTCACTTGGATTTACAATTTTGTCTCTTATGGTTCCAATCATGCTCTGTTTGGGTCTCACCGAGGTGACTAATGTGTCCAGGGCCTTTATTTTCCTTTCATATGTCTGCAGCTGGATTGTTTTTCTTCTTTCTTTCTTTCGAAACTAGGTCTCGATATGTTGTCTAGGGAACCGCAGAATCACGATGCCCGGGTTACCATGGACTCAAGTGATTCCCAGTCTCAGCCTCCCAGGTATCTGGGATTACAGGCATGCATCAACAGCCTAATAGCAATGGTTGGCTTAGGAGGTTCCAGTTCTCTGCTTGTTTATGAAAAGGAACAGCAGTACCCTCAGGGATCTCAACTGGGAAAGCATGGAAGAGAATGCCTCAAGAGCTAGGCAAGGACTTCTTGAATAGTAGTGTATAGATGAATAACTTAATACTGAGTGTAAAGGCAAATCACATGTATCGCAAGCTTCATAGTTATCTATTCTCTTGTTTATGATGGAGTTTGTTTTTGCTGTACTGAGTTAGCATTCATATTTTTAAATAGTATCACTTTGCACAGAGTTTAGTACTACCTGAAGATTCATTCATATATATCTCATTTCTCTTTTACATGTAAATCACTGATCCCTCTGGAATTTCATTTGGCATATGGTATGAAGCAGGGCCAGAAAAATATTTTTATAAATTATTTGTCAATATTTCCAATATTTAAGAACCCATCTTTCCTCTTTGATCTAAGGAGTCAGCATTGTCCATAACCAAATCTTGTCAATATGCAAGTGTATGCATACAAACATACACATAAATGAGTTTGAATCTGATCTGATTCTGAACTTCTAATATTCTATTTCTGCTAGAATTAAACCTTTAATAGATATCTTTTCAGTATCATTTTTTGCCCACGCGATAAAGAATTGAATGTGATTTCAGTATTTCCTAGAGCCCTCCAATTTCAAAACTATCTAAACAGAATGTTTTTCACTTGGTTATTAAACCAAAATAATAAAAATTATTTTATTAAAAAAAACAGAAATATCCTAATTTGAATAGTCACAGTATAGTTTACTTTCTACAAATATGACTCACAATTACTCTGAAAAAAAAAATACAAAATCTGAAGACTTTATAATAGCCTGCCAAAAAGGATTTCATTTTTCAAGTGAACTAAGTAACAGTTAAATTATGTACTTAGGAGTATTTTAAACTCCTGGAAAAAAATGTAAATGTTATAATTACGGACCCATTTTTTTTTTATAGCATGTCACTTTGATGAGTGTTGTGGCCATATTTCACATTATTCTGTGTCAAATGCATGAGGGGAGTGAATTAAAAGAGCCCTCCTGGAGCCTAAATGCTAAATTTCCATGGTTTGGTGGGTGTAAGTCATAACATTTCATCACCAGGTTTTGATTACTGTATATAGAGAGCCCCAAATAACAGTGAAATACTTCACAAAGATTTAACAATATCATAAAGAATCATTCCATCAATACCCATAAGGAACAAAAAGGTTCCCCTGCTACACAGTCCATTATTTTCAATATACAGCTTTAAAAAGAACTTGCATACCCATAAAACTTTGAATAAGGTACACCCTATATGTAATAAAAAAATTAACTGTGTGAAAGAACACTCACAAGGGATCTTTAAATCTCCTCCTACTATATTTGGAAATAAAAACTAATGATTGATCTGCTTTCAACTACGACAGAATATCTGATACCATATACCAAAACCAAGTAAAAAACTGGCCAAAACATGAGGTAACTGTGTTCAGGAAATAAATAACATGCAGTGCAGGCCCAAGGTCTTTGAGGAAGAAATGGGCGTCACCACAGCCTCAATTTTCTGCCTGGGCACACTTTCTTGTGCAAACTCAAAGAAAGAGGAATGAGCACAGAGGTTTACCATGAACCCTTGCTGGTCAAAGGCTATACATACAAGACACTCTATGAGGTTTAGAAGAGATCATCCACTACGGAGCTGCAAAGTTGTCCAGTGCTGGGAGTCTTTGGAGTTCATGCCTTTTGCAGACTGTATTCTCACAAAATTCGTTGAAATTCTATGCCCCCATCCCCACTCAAGTGTTGCTATATTTGGAGACTGGAACTCTAAAGAATAATTTAAGTTAAATGATGTCATAAGGATGGGGCCCTACTCTACCAGCATTAGAGTCTTTCTATACATAGACATGAGTTCCATATGTCCACAAACAAAGAAAATGCCACTGAGTACACAGTGAGAAGATGATCATCTGCAACCCAAGATGAAAGTTCTCACCAGAAAGCAACCCGGCTGAGACCTTGATGTGAGACTTCCAATCTTCAGACCTAAGGAAATAAACTTCTGCTATTTAACTAGCCCAGGATAGCCCGAGTAGACTAGTTCTCATAACTAGGATAGAAAACATTTTAGGCATTCAGTTAAAGTCCCTAAAAGACCACGCCTTAGAAGTAATCAATCCCTACATTAATTCAAAATCAAAATAGTCCTACCACATAAAGAAAACTAAGTCTGACAAAAAAGTAAAAGATTCTCCAACAATACAAGATTCAATATTGGAAACTAACTGACCAAGCAAAATTCAACACACTTTTTTTTTTTTTGAGACTAGGTTTCACTATGTTGCCTGGGGTACCCTGGACTCAAGCGACCCCCAGCCTCAGTCTCCCAACTAGCTGGTACTACAGGCACGCCACCACCACACCAGCTATTTTCTTTTGAACTAGGTCTCGCTATATTGCCCCAGGTGGGTCTCAAACTCGTGGACTCATTCAATTCCCAGTCTCAGCCTCCTGTCCTAGGCTAGGGGTTAAAGCAGCGCACCACCACCACCTGCAAAATTCAACACTGTTAAAGAGAAAACATAATCTAGTCTCCTTACAAATAACCACAAATATGTACTAAATATATAATACATAATAAAAAACTACCAATGTGTAAAAAATGCTCTATAGTCAAGATAAAAATAAAGTATATTTTATTTTACTTATATGCTATATTGGCAATAAAAATGCTAACAACATACATCAAATGTTACAATTAGCTAAAGTATGTTAAAGTATTAATACTTTTTATAATTTAGAGCAAAACATGGCCATAAGAATTAAGTAGATTGTGAGTGCTCGGCAGAGAAATGAATACTATAAAAATAGGATTTTTAGAACTGAAAAATATAGTATCTAAAATAATTCACTAAAAGGGCTTTAAGAAGCAGGCTAAAGATTGAAGAAACAGTAACTATGAAGAAAGTCAACTTCTCAAGTTTGAAGAACAGAAAAAATATTACAAAACTGAACAGCATTCTCTGTCTATATATTTACACATATTCTAATTTCCTGTATAGCAAGTTATAGTAGTATAGAGCACGCTCCATTATTACCTCAAAGTTCTGCAGTCCAAAACCCATGTAGGCTTGGCTGAATTCTATGCTTAAGGTATTTATAAAACATTATTGAGGAACTGGTGTTATTTAACTAAAACTCACCTCATACTAAAACTAAATTACACAATGAAACTATATAATGCAAGGACTATCTGTACACTAGAATTTAAATTTTTCTTCAAATGTTCATAGAATTACCAAAACCAAGAAATAATTCATGATAACATACATAATATATTGTCTGAATACAATGTATTTTTATTAGACCAAATGTAACATTCAATTGTGTGAAAATGTCCATATAAAAATTAACACTATAATAGATGGTAATACAATTTATTCTAATCATGACACTACATATGATTTAAACAATGCTTAAATCTCAGAGGAAATTTTACTTTTTAGATATCAATAAGAAAAAAAAATATTTTTATACCTTAAAACTACAGAATAGGGAAAAACTGGTTAAAAAAAACTTTCAAAAACAAAAATGAACTAGAAAATGAAAAGTATGAGTAGAATTCTGGTGTCTTGTAAGGAACCACAGATAGCAGTTTTTAGAAACATTCTTTCTTTGAACCAGTTCTATAAATTATTTGAAAATGTAGGAGTCAATTTCATTTAGTTTATAACTATACCATACATGTTCATACAATTAAAATAATTACATATACTTACCACTAAGTTTCTAGACCACACACTCCTTGGATAAATTTTAAATACTTAAATGCCTATTACCTCAACTTGATAGATTATAAATATTTCATCTCTGACTCCAGTGACATCTAGATTTAGCATTCTATAACACCTGTGTTTAACATACTTTTCTTAATTTAATCCTTCTCCCTGTTTTAATTTGTTTGGGTGAATTTATACTGACGCAAAGTGTTGGTCTGTTCTGGGGAAAACATAGTATAAATTTAACTATAAAATAAATAGTTTATTATCTCCTAAAATTAAAACCTACTTAAAGCCTTGATGATGGAATGACAGCTAATTTTAAAAGTTATAGCGTCAAAGCATTTTTACCTATGACACTCACACTTTGATCGAATGAAATAAGGATTCCCCGGAGTTGACAGATGAAAAAATTGAGACAGAAAAATAATTAGCAGGTTATGTAGTTATTAAGTAGTAATTCACAGATTTCATTCTGGACAGTCTAGTTCAGGGTATATGTTCTACATTTAATTACTGTATTAAACTGTATCTTGAGTACAATTTTTGTTCAAAACTGCTAAATAAATTCTTCTAAGCAGCTTAATTTCCAGTTTATTTATGAACATTTTAAGCATACTGGATAGAACAAATTCAACTTCAACTCTTGTTTAGGAAGAGGCCAGGTACAATGCCATGATTAGCTCCAACTACTGTACCATCTAATACATTATACTAATGGGCACCCAGCTCTCTGGAATACAGAACAGTGACTGTCACTCTTCATTTCACATGTCACCATCATTTTCAGGATGACTAAGAACTGGACTCACAGATAAAAACTACATCAAAATCACTTCTTACTGCCTTTTAATCTAACAAACCATTTATTAAAAATACAAAATGTTTGGAGTCAATCTTTATATTCCTGCAAGTTTACTTTCTTCTTGTATGATACTTCCAAGATGATATATTTAAAATCTGCTTTGTAAAAGCCGTATGCCCCCCTTCCAACTTCGCAAAATGGACATGCTCATTTCCACAAATACCTTTAGAGAAGAGCAGAAACATACATGCAATACTTTCTATTTTAACAGACCTACCAGGTAGTTTCATGTGCAAGATACTGAGAGCTGAGCAAAATGGAAAATGGGTCTCCAAAGCTGCCACTAACAAGCCAAAAAGTCCTTTTGATGGAGAATCAAAAGCAGTCAGACTGGTTAGGAGATTGAGTACATAACTCTACAGACTAAGGTCATCATTTTATACACTCTGTATGGACAAGTGAAGTACACATATATCATCAAATGTGAAGACCTACCCTCTTCACACCCAGTTCTGTAACTGATATCTTAAAGTCTCTAAGTAGTTCACCTTAGTTCTGACTCAAATCTGAATCAATGGTCTCACTTGCAAAATGGCTGCTTTTGAGTGAAAGAGAAGTTGTGAAACTTAAACAAGAATGTGAATATATTTAAATGTGTCCATTATGAACAGTCATCAGATAATGCAATATAATTGAAACCACAATGAAGTAAGGATGGCTAAGACTCTTAAATCTCCAACACCATGAACCGACAAACTTGATATGAAACTGAACAGGATTAAAATAAGTAGTTGACTACTTCGATAATTTTCAAAAACAGGATTCCTAGATTTGAGCTCTATGCGAAATAATACAAACATTATTCACTACCAAGAAAAGAAACAGATTTTAATAAGGGAATTAGGACAGTCTTCCCTTTCAAACCTCTACTTCAAGTGTTTACCACTACTAGGAACACCAAAACTACAGGGTTAGATTTCTTTACACAAAACTTTTAGAAGAGAATAGTAAGATAATTCATCATATGACATATAAAAACAATGACAATGCTTTACATAACAATAAAGTCACTTTCAGTTCAAATTCTGAGTCACTACAATTATCAAGTTGCAAATGAAAACTATTAAACAAGTGCTTCATAAAATATTTTGCACATGAAAAGTGTGAGGTTATAATTACTATAAATATTTTACTAGTGAACAAATTTTTAACCCATGCTATTATCATTTAGATATTCTACTAATAGGGACATTGAGCATAATACAAACTTTAAATTCTTTATTATCACATGTTTTTTGGTAAGAGTCCTATAATATAAAGCTTCTGAAGTTGCATGAAACATCATTCAGAACTCTAACTGCTTCCTAGGATCTTTAATTCTGAACTATCCTTAACAAGAGGTAAAAGTTCTCCTGGCATAGAACAGTGATATTTGTAGCAAACAGGTCTCAGAGGCAAAGAAATGTGTCTGTTCCACAGTCTGTCTTACTAAGAGAGAAGCAATTATTCTTCAAGCATAGGCAGTTATAAGTCTATTAAAACATGAAGAGTAATGCAAAAGATGGAAGCAATATTTGTTATTCCAAAAGAAATGTCAATAAACCAATGTGAACGTCCTAAAAAGGAAAGGATAAGAGAAAAGAATGGGCAGTACCAAAATGTTTCAGGTTTCTAGAAAAAGTATTCACATGAAGGGGGTCTGAAAAATGTCTGATTGGCTGATATTTATTAATGAAAAACACAGTGAACAGAAACACTTAAAAACTTTGAAATGTAGAGAAATTGAAATAGCATGAGAAGAGTAGAGGGGGAGAGGCTTGGATACAGGACATACAAGGAGGGAAAATAGTAACAGATGATAAATACATGATATATCCTTAAGTTTTATTTTTATGTCCAGTGATAGAAACTACCAATTGTATAGCCACAGTTTGATATTTTATACCACATACCTGTAACTAAGATCTATCTACTCTTAATACTCAGAATCCTTCTGAGGTCCTTTCATTTAAACAAAGAAACAAAAAAAGCAGTGCTAAAGAACATCTACCTAAGTATAAGGTTACAGTATTATGTTATATATGTTTGTAGAAAATCACTTTCTTTTCCTTTATTTTCAAAGTATAATCTCAGTAAACTTAGAACTATATGTTATTATCAGGATTAAAGAGTATATTTTTAATTTTCAACATATGATATGAAACAAAAATAGAAATTATAATGTCCTTTCACTTACATTCTGAAAGTCTTAAAAACTTCTCCCTTAGGCTTTAACTTAACTCGAACATAAACATATGAAAAACAAAGGTCAAAAACAGGTAAGATAATTAAAGTGAAGAAAAACAAGACAGGGCACTTTTCCTACCACCTACATAAAGGACAATGAATATGATATTGGTGCAGGATAAAGAAAACTGTGTGGAACAGAAAGCACAAACACAGGCCTTGCCCATTAATGAATGTACTGTGTAAAAGAAAGGACACTCCACAACAGTGGGGGAAAGGACAGACCAATAAGAATGATTAGACTATGGATCTTTTATTGTCAACCATTTAACCCAATCCAATCCCTCTGCAGACTGTACATGAAAGTCAAGTCCAGGTGGATTAAAGACACTGCTGTGAAAATAAAACTTTCAGAAGAAAATACGAAAATATCCTTCTAATGTGAGAGTAAAGAAGTCTTTCTGGAACAAGAACAATAAATCAAAGGAGACAGGCAGTATCACTAAACTGAAATTTCATTTTAACAATAAAAGGTTCAGAAACACAAGGAACACTCTGGTATACATGTTTGCATTACAGTTGCTCTTAGTGAAAAGGCCAAGAAGTGACGATGAAAGATTAATTGATTATATAGGACTCTAAAAATCAACATGAAAAATAACACAACAGATTAAGTAATGAACAAGAAATTCACAAAAACTGGAAAAATGAAAAAAATAAATTAAAGATGTTCCACTTCACTAAACATGAAGTCAAAATGAAATGAAAACAATACATTATACTCATCAAATTGGCAAAAAGTTAAAATCAGACAATACCCAGTGTTACTGAGAATGTGTAACAAGGGACATTTTAGTTGCCCTGCTAGTGGGAGCAAAATCTCCCACAAACAGCTGGGACAGGCTACACCATACAATGTTTTGCAATTCTGCACTATTTACACACTTATTAAGGAAATCCCCTTCAAAATACAATCCTTAGAAACTCTTCCTCAGGTGAATAGGAAAACACTGACAAGAACTTTCACTGCCATGTTGTTGGGAATAACAAAAACACTAGAAACTTCCTTTCCAGTAATAATAGAATGGGTAAATAATGTATCTTCAAGAATGGAATATTAGACAGCTATTAAAATTAATGAACTAGAGCTACAAATAACACTGTGAAAAATGCTAACAAAAATACTGAATAACAAGTTGCCCATGATACTTTGTATATAGGTAAAAAGTATAAAGGGGGGGGAGGTGCCCTCCATGTCTCTTTTACTCCAGCTAAAAATCAGAACAACCAGAATAGATGCAACAGCAACCCCAACATAGAACGGGTGAGGGACCAGGCAAAAGTCCAGCCCACAGACCGGAGCTGGACACAGCAGATGAACAACCAAGTGAACCAGTACAAGTAAGACCAGAAAAACAACCATAGAGACACGATGTCACCAGGCACACTTCTACACTGTCCGGGCCAAAACCCGGGACTATAACTTGGAGATATATTCACGGAGAACAACACACCTTCCCCTCATTAAGGGAGAAGAGAGGATGACCAAAGAGGGGATAATGGGCCCATGGCGAGACTTAGTTCCAGACAATAGCTGGGCGTGGTGGCGTGCGCCTGTAATCCCGGCTACTTGGGAGGCTGAGGCTGGGAATTGCCTGGGTCTGTGGTACCCTGGGCAACGAGAGCCTGTGGTTCCACGGGCAAATATAGCAAGACCTAGCCTCAAAGCTTGAACTCAAAGAAATTTCTTGACCAACACCCGCAGGAGACAAGACCCCCGAAGCCCAACACCAGACCCATAAGGAAAAGCAGCAAAGCAAAGGCGAGGGGATTGGATTGGAGAGGAAGGCCTGCAGCAAGAAAACATGGACAGACCACAAACGAATATAACCTGGCCACCAAACACAATCTTAAGACTGAAAATCTAACATCAAGGGGCGCCGGGACCCAACAACGCAATCCCTCACCCAGAGAAAAGACACTAACATAGGAAAGAGACTAAGGGACTCAGCACAGCTAATAAATAACAAAGAGTGGGGCGTGAGAGAATGGAGGGAGCACCGGGAGGAGGGAGGGGGGGAAATATATAACAGAGTGGTTGTAACCCAAAGAACAAAATAAAACTACAATAATAAAAAAAAAAAAGTATATATAACACATTTATTTACATGTATGGTATGCACAGTATAAATATTGTCCACATTGTTTTGGATAGTGTTTAACTCTGAGAAGGATAGGCAAAGAACAGGCTCAGATAGTTCCTACATATATTAGAGAATTTCAACCGTATCTTGAGTGTTTTCTTTAAAAAAAGATTAAAGTGTGGCAAAATATTAGCGTTTGACACATATCTTGAGTGTTTTCTTTAAAAAAAAGATTAAAGTGGGCAAAATATTAGCATTTGACACATATCTTGAGTGTTTTCTTTAAAAAAAAGATTAAAGTGTGGCAAAATATTAGCATTTGACATAGAAGCTAGTAGGCATAGGAGTTTGTTATATCATGTACTTTATGTTAAAATAAATAAGCTAAACTAAAATTTGTAACTATATACAAATATAAGAATTTCTGGTACCATGAAGTAAAAGTACTGGAAAAAACTGTCTAAGACATTCTCATATATAACCAAAGATTTTTTTTTTTTAGGTTTTATAAAGATAATAAACAGTGTTCTAGCTGACCTAATGTTATTCTAAATCTGAATTTATAAAGTAAACATATTATTGAACTATTAACAATGTATCTTTATACTAGGCTTTCTTATAAAATTTCACTGGAGAAAATGAAGCCACAACCAAAAACCCCCAAGTTACTTGTCAAGTTCTTCCATTAGTCAAAGATACAGCACTATACCCATTTGAATTTCACTTGGAAAAGTATCCTTTCAAAAGTGTAAACTTCCATGTCAAGAGTCTTATAGATGTAGAATTTGAGCTCAGTTTTATGGGACACAAAAGTATATTGTTTAAAAAAAATATTATTGTTAAGAGAAGAGATACTACAAATATTGACAAAAGCAAGTCCACTACTGAAGAGTAAATGACAATGGCAGAAACCAACAAGATTGTCTGGACAGAATGAAAAGAAAAATGATATGCAAGCAGACAGATTGGGAATCAATGTAATGAGACCAGAAAAATCTTACAGTATACAAGAAAGTAACATTTGCCTTTTTAACACAAACCTCTAGCCCCTAGATCTTTCTACTGTGACTCAATCCCTTTGTTTCCCTCTCCCCTTGGAGTAATCCCCTTTAAAAACAGCCATCCCAATCAGGCTTTGCCTCAGGAACATCAAACTCCCTTTAAGACTCAGGTCTGGAGTGATGGGTGAAGGATAGAGGAGTGAGTGTGTAAATATTTTCTTTTTTCACCTTAAGCATAGCTTCAAAGAAAATGTACTGAACAGAATAAAAACTAAATTCAGATAAGGAGGCACCCAATAAAATATTTAAAGATCTCTAATGCAGTACATCCAGGGTCTGTAGGTCTGTCTCCAAGAAAAACAAGAACTTGCCAGAGATCCTTAGTTCCTAATTTTTGGAACTAAGCTTTGCTTCCATTTGACAGGTCATATATCATCATCAATTTATGAGGACTTTCTTAGATGTCTTAACCAGCTATACTCTTTTCTTAGGGTCGGAAATATGGCGTTCTTTCCTATGAATATCAGAAAGACTACTCATGTGCAGACTCGTTATGTAGTTTAAGTTTTTAAGACCTTTAACTACAAAATTAATATCATATTAATATTAATATAAAGAAGTGGTTTTTTTCTTGCAGGTAGAAATGATGTCAGGAAAGGGGGAATAAAGAAAATATCAGCACCTTTACAGAGAAAACGTCTGCCTAGAAGTCCTTGTCTTCAAGATGACAGTTTTAAATGAAGGGATAATGTAAGTATTTTGTGTATTTCCAGTACTATATTTAAAACTACATATTCCAAGGCACACGCCACCATGCCCAGCTATTTTTTTGGAACTAGGTCTCGCCAAGGGCCCATAGTGGCACTCAAACCGCAATCCCAAGCCCCCAGCCACTTCATAGGCTGAAGCTTACAGGCATGAGCCACCGTGGCTGGCGAAGTATATATATTTTTTAATGTATGTTAGCACTCTATTAAACTGACAGTTCCTTGAGGGCATGAACTCAGTATATTTATTAAAGGTCTATGTGTCCCCAACTTAGCACAATGTCTGACACATGATAATCATTCAAAACATATTTGTTGAATGAAAGTTGAACAAAGGCATGACAAATAAGCAATGGTAATAAAAATCTGACTGAATCAAAGAATGGGGGGCAGACAATGACAACGCAATGGAACATTTCTACAGACATCTTCAAGTTAAATAACAAATTATTGTGTAATTATTTCAAGCTAGAAGAAAGACTTAAGTTCTAAAAGATTCAGTATGTAACTTTTATTCTATGGTAATGGTTTAAGAACAGTATTTCTTATTATTTCTAGCTTTTCCATTCACTTGTCTAAAAGTTATCTATGAACCTCAATCAAACTCACTTTTAAACTCCTTTGAGTACTGGGTTCAGTCAAGCTTGAGCTAACAAGTACTTGAAGCTTTGGATAATGGCTTACCCATGAAATAACTTTTTGTCTAACCAACAGGATAATTTTTTCCTAAGCTCTCACGATCCCAACTATTAAAATAGTTCCTCAGTTACTATAGTGATACTAAACTGCGACCACTTGGAGGGACCTTGGAGGAGAAAAACAGGCAGAGCAACTCTGCCTACTTCTACCTAAAAAGTTTTCAATCAGAATAGAATGGGGTTGGAGGAAAGATTTCGCTTGAAAAGAGTTCCAAAGTTTCCAAGACTGAAAATAATTTATCTTAGCATGCTATTTCCCCCCTTCAACAACAAAATTTTTTACACCACCAATAAAAAGTACAGGTCTCACCGCAACAAAGAGTGAAATTCTTAGATGTCCCAAAAGCAAAGTCTATGAGGTCTCACCCGTGTTAAACCACAAAGGAAAAAACTGAATTACACTACAGGAATACATATTTGATGACTATCTATGGGTTATGCTATAACTATACTTTTTTCCCTAAGCTCTCACGATCCCAACTTTTAAAACAGTTCCTGTGGGCTGTTTTAAGAGTCTATGATCTTTCTTTTCATAATCCAATAGAAACCATCTAGTAGCGCTGGCGCCATCCGCGGATCGGGAGTAGCACTGCCAACAACTGTCAATAAACGCTAAACCAAGGAATTACGGTTTGGAAGTGTTTGTATAAGAAACGAAACGAAGCTGGTTCTTCCTATTGAAGCAAGTCGGGCTCATTAGTGCTGGGTTGCTTTGGTCAGCTGGGTCTTCACGGCAGCATCATTTCCTAAGCTTGGGGGGAGGGTGCTTAAACCAGTTCTGGAGGTAGCAGGAAGTTTGTACCATCGACTCCGCGATTGCTTAACTGGTTTAATTTCCAGCGAACCTGAGGCTCTTCCCGCGAACCTGAAACTCTTCCCGACCTCTTCACCTGGCCAGAGGAACGGTCTTTCCGGGGGCCCCAAACCTCAAGTGGGCAGGAGGCAGATGGCCAGCGACACGTCGAAGTTGCCCCCTAAAAAAACCTCGGGGACGAGGGAGCGGCGCCGCCCCCTTGTCTTCTCGTTCGGCCTCCGAGTCCCTGGAGTCGCCGCCGCCCACTTCCTAGCACGATAAACAGCAACCCAACACCCGGACCCAGCACTCACCCACGTCTTGCTCGAAGGGGTTGGCGGTGAACAGAGGCATCTCGCCGGTGCTGAGCCCCAGTCGCAGCGTTCTGTCTCGGCGGCAGGTCCGGGCTGGCTGACCCGCGGCGGCCGCGGCTTCCTAGACGGCTCCGCTCCGACACAGTCCTCGCACTTCCGCCAAAGCACTTGCCCGGCTGCCGCCTGACGGGCCAGGTTCGGGTTCGTGCCCCGCCCCCCGCTCCGCCCCACCTTCCTTCCCGGGCGAAGTCCCGCCAGCTAAGGGACTCCTTTTAGCGCCCCTGTCGCAATAGCCAGGAGAGTGGAGGAGGCAGCAGATCTTGTTCGAGGACCCCATAGTGGTCAGGCGACCGCCGCGGACACCTAACCATTTCTAGGACCCCGGCGAGCCACGGAGGTGGGGGGAAACCTTCAGGGCCGGAAGTTGTCGCGCCTAGAACTGGGAGACGCCAGAAGCCCGGAAGCTGCAGTGCTGCCGGCGGCGCGACAGGGGGAGCAGTTTCTCGGGATTGTCTGCCCTGGGTTACCGATTTTAATAGTCACGGTCTCCATAGTTTGGTACCTTCCAGATTAGCAGGCTGCTCCCTAGTGGCTGTGGACGTGCGGCTGAGTTCGTCACAGTATACAGTTGCCCTAGAAACGAATGGTGCCTTTAAGCAGAGATGGCTTTGCAAGTCTGAGGGACTTGACTCCGCCTTTGGCATTTAATGTGTGCATCTTATTCGGAATAATCCTGGAAAGCAGTGGTTGGAGTATTTATGGCTCTGTGAGGAATCCTAATTCTTCAGTTTCCATTCTGTTGTTGCATAATAAACACTATTCTGCTCTGGGAACCCAAAGACGAATGAGACTCACCTTCCTTGTCTTTCAGTTGCTGACAACTTTACTGCGGCAGTAGATAACATACATGATAGTATATGACGGTCCAGAGATGTTACAGAGGTCAGGAACTCAAATTGCCAAAGAAGTCAATCAGATACTTAAGTGAATGTGAAAGTTCCCATCCACCCACTCCGTCCTTTTAATCCTATTTTATATTTCCACAGCATTTATTACCTAGTAGTAATCATTTACTTATTATGTTTTGTTTCCTTTTAGAATACAAACTCCATATCCAGTTTTGTTTACTACTGTAGCCCCAGCATCTAATGCAATGACCTGCAATAATAAGTAGTCAATAATTGTAAAATGTATAATGACTTTAAGATCAAACAGCTTGAATCTAAACATAGTGGCTACTAACAAATTTTAGTCAATTTTTGAAGTGTGAGTCCTAGGGGAGTTTCCAATTTTTCCATGATTTTTATTTTTTTTTCAAAAAATTTTAAATATTGAAAATTGCATTAGTGATTTAACAGTGGATCCAATAATTTTGTAGCCTCTGGCATAAAGATTTGATACATAGGAATAGGTCTCTTTTCCATGGGCTAGGTCAGACAAGTGGTTGTATTTTATACTATAAAACTAGAAATGAGAAACTTTGGGCCTTATGAAGAAACTGGTTTCCATTTCTACTAGACTTGCTATTTCCCTTTTGTCCAAACAACATGTATACCAATGAAGCCAGGATGGCCCCTAATAGCATAAATGCAAGATTCTCATACAGACTTTTACCATAAATCCACACAATACCAAACAATAAGGATATTACTTGGCCAATACTGTATTTTACAGTACTTGTAAGCCATGACCTTACACAGAAGAAAGCAGAGCCCTTAGAGAAGAAAGGTAAATTGCTTAAGCCAATAGTCAAACCTAATAATAAATAGGTTTGACTATTGGCTTAAATAGTAAAACCTAAAATAAGCCATAGCTAATTTTTTTTCCTCCAAAATCTATATATACCAAAGGCTTAGCAACTGCTTTTGCGCTTGAAGGTGACCAACGCAAGATGAAAGATTCTTATGCTGGTCTACCACAGGCAGTTTCATCCCTTTGTGATCACCAAAAGAACTGTTACCAGGGTAGGGGACTACTCATCTTTTAATTTTTGTCACTGTGGGTTCTCCCACCTTTACGCAAGCAGTTGCCCAGAGATCAAACTTTAGCAATAGGGTTAAACATAGAGGTTTATTTAGAGTCCACACCCATACAAGTATCCCAAACCGAAAGGAACCCCACTTCTGCTCCTCAGGGAGCTGCCTAGGGTTTACCTCAGTCCTAGTGTATTTCAGTCTGAAATCGCCAAGTTATGTCCTTGTGCTATGTCCAAGTTATGCTCTTGGTCCTCCATCACTCCAACCAGCATCTGGTGAACAGGACGTTCATCTCAGGTCTATCCAGGTTGCACGGTGGCTCAGCACTTCATTAGGGTCACCTCTCCTCAACCTTCACACAGCTCCCAACCCTTCAGGCCCAATGCTGGGAGAACCCCTGAAGACTCCCCTTCTGGGTCCTTTTCCTCCAGGAATCAAAACCTCCGAGATCTCTGAGCTTGCCTCCACTTGCTCTCCTTCCCAAAAGTTTGTGTTCCAGTCTCTGCTCTTTTCTTTTTGTCCTCTCTCCCCCACCTCCAAACCAGAGCTCCAATTTCCCTCTACACACCCTTTTGGTGCTTCATTTTCTCTTCCACACCTGGAATTTGCAACAAAGTAAAAGAAGGGAAGTGCCCTTCTCTGGTTTAGACCATCTTTTACCTTTTTTCAGACACAGCTAATGGCATCAGTGCCTAAATTTTAATATTTCCATAATGGGGTCCTGGCTTCAAAAGCACTCCCCTACTGGAGTCACACAGGACATATTTAATTTTTTCGGCAAGGTGTCATGACAACACATGTGAAATGTCTACCAGGTAAGCTCATTCAAGATTCACAGTCCAAGGTTTTTATTGGGATCTACAACCCAGGCACTCTCTACCTAACATGCCCCAGCCTTCCTAAGTCTCAGAAGGAAAGCAGGTGAGTATTATAATCATTGTTTATGCTACCAGTTTAGGCCCAGGGCCTCACTCTTCTCAAAGAACTATGGAAACCCTCCCAAAATCTAAGTCTCCAATGACAGTCAAGTGTATCCTTCGCAATCTGATCTTTCCAGGGATAGCAGTCTCAGGCCTACTGAACTCTTTTCTTCCACTTTTCATTTAGGTGTCATGTTTCCCTAGTCGTCTCTGTTTTTTGTTTGTTTGTTTGTTTGTTTGTTTGTTTGTTTGTTTTTTTATGGTCTCTCAGTCTTGCTTGTCATGACCTAACAGTTGTTAGGAATGCTGGTCAGATATCCTGTAGGTGTTTCCTGAATCTAGGTTTGTTTCATGTCTTTCTCATGCTTAGATTAGTGTTTAATGTTTTGTTAAAGAATATTGAGATGAACTGTCCTCATTGTAGCTGGGTGGCACATATGTAAAGGCGTATCAATAAAGAGAAATATATGATACATGCTTTGAGGGCAAGCAAGAAAAAAAGCACTATGGGCAGAGTCTGGTATGAGATGATAAAAGCCCCCAGAAAACTATGTGGAGCGGCACACCATCATGGGCTTTGGTCCCAAGTAACAGGTTGTTACTTTTTTCTTTTCTATCTTTGTTTTACTTTATCTTCCCTACATCTGTGCAATGAATAAAAGCCATTTTCAGGTACATTACACTTTTCACATTTTATTTAGTAAATACTTGATGTCTTCTTTTTGCAAACTACTGGTTGATAGGGACTTGGATTGATAATGGGGAGGGTGTGTGAAAATTATGTAATCACTACCCTCAGAAGAGTTCTGTTCAGGTTGGGAAAGTCACCTATGCAAAGTTTATTAATGGAAATGGATAATACATGGGGATAAGAAGGAAATATCACTTGTTGGCTGAGTAGAGCCTCATAGTATTTTGGTATATGCCCATTTAGAATGATACTTTAGTTACCTTGTTAAGTTGGTATTGAGAATTCTGATTGTAATTACAGTCTTATCTTGAACTAAATGCTCACAAATCAAAGAGAATGAACAAATAAAAAAGCAAAACTACATGTAAACACTTATTAAAAAGTTACTTTGGAAATCGCTTATGGATAAAGAAAACATGGAAAAGCAAAGAAGAAAGAGAAATGATAATAGCATTGATAGATCATACTACAATTGTTGCAGAAAAAGGTGTACAGATTCAGGAAAGTATGTGTATACATTCTGTGTTTGAAAGAAAGCTGAGAGGAACATTATCTTAAAAGTCCGTGGTCATGCATGTGGAGTGTCTAGTATGTACCATGTGCTGTTTGGTGATTTGCATTTAACATGTTCACCATAGGGATGTATTTTATATGTTCCTCCATCGGCCAACTCTATTTTTTGTATTTTTCTCCACTGGACAGGACTGATCTATGTGAAATGAATTGAATTAATAAAGCTCACCTGTTTATGCATAGTGGTATGTCCTGCTCAGTGGAACAACCACACATGAACCACCAGTGTGAACGTCTCAGATAATATTACTCATTCTTTTTAGTACTGATTCTTAGGATTAAATGAAATGATATTTTGTTACTATTCTCTGTGTGTGATTAAGAGTGTATGTATGTTTAGTAGGTTTTCCTGAAGTATAATTTGTAACATATAATTCACCTGCTGTAAGGACACAACCCAGCTGTGACCATTACCAATCTAACTTTAGGATATTCCTGTTTTGTTAAGATCACAGTATACATAGTCTACACTGTTTTGTATAACAATTATTTTTAGTCTTTAGTTTAGGAGGCTATTTGGAGCTATCCTACATATAAATTCAGCAAGTGTGATATTGACCTTGTTTTCTTAAAAAACAGTCTTCACATCTTGAAAGAGAAAATCATGGTTACAAAGCCCTAGCTTCAAGAACTCTTCTAGCCTGCTTGATTCTATCCAGTTATTCTGCTTATTGACAGTGTTGTACAAGGGTGGTGTACTGCATAATTGATTTAAAACCGAAGAATTATTCATTTTTCCTTTATCATCATCACTACCATGCTGTGTACAGTAGGTGGCGAAATTGCTTCACTCCCAAAATCAACCCGCCTAGCCTTACCTATGAAACAGAGGCAAACATTGAAGTGCACTTCAGGGACCTAATTTGTTCAAAACATTGCCTTTTCAACCTTCCAAAATCATGTGAATAACATCGTTAAGCATGCAAGATGTTTTTGTAGTCTACAGCAGGATTTTAATAATTTGTGGCTATTCATTTTGTGAATGAATGTTGAACCAATTTATGCTATTTTTAAAATTGATATTTGATATCAAACATAGTAAAAAATCTCCTTTTTAGTTTTAAATTAAGTGTGGTGTCTATTTATACTTACTTTCCTATATACTGCTCATCCAGCAAATTTTTATATGCTTACAATGACCAGGTCACATGAGTCTTTACAGAGACAGAAAACCAGTTATCTGCAATGACAGCAAAGATTAAGTTAAATCTCTCCCATTAGATTGTCAATTTTTCACAATTAGCAACCTTGTTATACTGCTTAATATAGTTTTATATTCTGGAGTGCCCATCTTTATATATTTAAAACTGCAGTCAGGCATAGTCTCTAGCACACTTACTCTTTCTTATAGTGTATTAAGATTCCCATATAGATTATTTAGAAGACTAGGGAATTTAGTTAACTTCATGCACATCTCTTCGGGGAGTATGAGTGATCAAAATCAAACACAAGTAAAAGATTCTCTGAGAATAATAAGTAGTCTCATGGATTTTACAGGAACAGAATTTAAAATACCATTGATAAGTTTTAGATTCCTTATTGTGGCTACCCTTTGTGCACTGACCCAAAACTGCATTGAATATTCTCTCTTAGAAGAATATTTATTGTTATCTGTAACACTTAATAATAATTCTCCCTTTTCTAGGTACATATCTACATGAGGTCAGATCTTCTTGAACCTAAACTACCTATTTACAACACATTGAATGCAGAAATAAATATCAGAGCATAGCTATCTTCTATTAAACCATATACTAAAGAAATTTACAAAAAATCAGTATACTCTTTTCACTGAACTTATATGGAATGTGTTTATTTTTCATAGAATAGTTATATATTACAACATATAATATACTGACTATTTTTAAATGAATCAATAAATGTTCACAGCTTCTCAGTTTTAATTTCAAATATGGTAAATATCAATACCTATAACCCACAACAAATAAAACTCTTTAGAGGCCTCAATAATTCTTGAGAACAAACAAGACCAAAATTTTGAGAACCACTTATAGAAAGAATAGCAATAGATAAAACTGGAAAGACAAGAACTCTGAAGAGACAACCTATGAAACAACTTGATTTGCGAGCTGAAGGAACATTTTTTTTTAAATTAATGGAGTTTTGAATAAAAGAACTCTTTAGGAAGATGACTCTGAAATATGTACTTCTGTGTTTGAGACAGTTTGAAAGGATTCTTTTGGAGGAAGGGGAGGCAGTCAGTGTCTGTACAGGTGAAGTCAAACAAGAAGTTCATGGAAAATCCAAATACGGGATAATCATACTGAGGAGTAAAGGAATAGAAACAATAGCTAGCATTTGCTAAAAGGTACTTACTATATGCCAGTCATGTGAAAATCACTTGGTGTGGATGCTCTGAATATCTTCTAGAAGATACTTTTATAAATTACTTTTTTTTTTTTTTTCATATTTTACAAGGACAGGTTTATTTGGGAAAGGAGAAAAAGGAAGGCACCTACATAGTCACCAGGCAGGCAGGAGAGCTGCTGCCTTTAAGTTGCATTTTAAATATGAGATTGCTGAAGAGCAAAAAAGTTAATGTAAGACAGCAAATAAGGTTCGAATGAGATTTGAACCCAGGCAGTCTGACTCAGCTCAAAAAGAATAGTCAACATAAAGAATCATTTCAGGCGTTTGGCGTGGCAAACGCCTCCTTGTCCCCATAGTGGGCAGTATACTGGTCTCTAGCCACCTCAAGTATTGGCTATTATTGGCTCACAGCTGCAGCCAAGGAGGACTGCCCTTGGCTGAGGAAAGATGATTAGAAGGCCTGGGAGGTTGCTGGCAGTAGCCCATGACCACTCAGTGGCTGTGCTGGTGGTGAGCAAGAGGGTGGCTCAGCCCTCTTGCTTCATGGCAGGAGAATCTTTGTGGTAAATGTTCCTTACTTGCTTCACACTCCAGGGCACCCTACAAGGTCAGGTGAGGCTATATTAACCTTTTTTTAAATTATACCTATACCTGGCTTCTTCCCCTAACCCTGTCCTACTACCTTCATCCTTCATCATGTCTTGGGAAAGTATTTTCTCAACTAATGGCATGTGAGTCCCTAGGCTCTATTTCTCTGAATCTGAATGAGATACTAAGGAAATTTGTTTTAATGTGCCTTCTGGAATTCCAGTCTTTTTGTGGGCCTGAGATATTGTAACTGTCTCTGAGATGGTACTATAATGTAGTATGTCATTGACTTTTTTTGACTTCCAGATTTCTCAAGAACTCAGTAACATCAGAACTCTTAGTACTTTTTTGGAATGAGTCATTCTCAGCGCTCCTCTCTCTTCCCTTTGCAGAGCAAAATATCTTGAGGACAGGAACACCCAGGCTTCTTTCTTCTTTATATTGCCCCTAACACCAAGCATGGTATGTTGTACATAAGATATAAATCACTAAGTGTATTAAATACAAAGAAAAAATTGAGAATTTATTAAACATTTTACTGTCTTTATGCTAAAGAATATACCTCTGAGAATTAGTGTTCTTTTTCATGTGCATGGAACTTACCTGTGGTACTGTGACAAAAATACAATTCAGCAGGTCCCCTTTCTCTTACTCTGCTTAGTTGTGGTTTTGATTCTTTATAGCTAAGGAAGGTAAGGTTAGGAATTATTATCCCTACCACTTGAGATTTTAAAGTGGAAGATCACTGGTCATTGTGAAATAACTTGATTTGCAAGCTAAAGTAGCAATTTTTTTTTAATCAATGGAGTTTTGAAAAAAAATAACTCTTTAGCAAGATAACTCTGGAATATGTACTGTTGTGTTTGAGACAGTATGGAAGGGTTCTTTTGGAGGAAATTTTAAGAAACAGTTTTGAGAAACTGCTTTACAATATTTAAACATGACATGAAACTGCCTATTAAACAAAACAAAATTTGAAGTCTAAAAGGCACAGCCTTCTCTCACATTCATGAACATCAGCTTTCATCCATGACTATCTTTGCAAGAAATTGGCACCAGTTTAAGAATCTTGGAACATTTTCCGACTTGCAAATTTGTATTCAGATTACTTCATTAGGAAACATAAGAACAATTAAAAAATAATATTTCTGACAAGTTTGGTATTTAAATAAATGTCTAACACCCTATACAGTCTATCTTTAGATGTTTTCTATCATGCTATTACTACTCCCAGAGACTTTGGTTATTCTACCACACGTTAACCACAGTGATTTGAACAGTCTGCAGGCAATTTGCCCTTCTATCCTTCAAAACAAAAATATAGTTATGAGTGCTTTTGAAGTGTCTCTAAGGTAAATGACCTCTGCCACTAGAAAAGACTATTAAAGTGACGTCTGCTCTGGGAAACTGTTGCCACAGCATTATAAATCTTTAAGCCAGAAGTTCTGCGATGTCTCAGAGATGTTAGTTCTCCACACTGAAAGTCAGTGGTTTACAATAAATGATGCTGTCAGGGACATTTGAAAGGCTTGTTACAGAATCATCCCCAGATTATTCACACTATTCCTTCCCTTCAGGAACAACCCTGAAAAGACTGTTAAGATTGCCAGCTATCGCATTGCTACCAGGGGAAAAACACTTTTACTGTCTTAACAATAAATATGTGATGATGGCATGCCAGGACATATTCTACTTCTGTCAGTTGTCACTAAATTTTAAGTATCTGCTTAGCTAACGTTTCTTCCTAAAACATAACTGTGTAACTTAAGATATTATAATGTTTCTCTCTTGGTCTACTGTACACTAACAGACTGTTAACAAAATATTAAAACTCAGTTAACAAAATATTAAAATTACTGGAGAGATAGTAGAATGAATGAAAGTTGAAAAATTTTGGAGAGAAATTAAAATTTGGAGGATACAATCAATATGGGCTGAATTTCCTGGGTTTTGTTTTATAGCTCAGCCCTGATGAATGGTATGAAAATGTGGTATGAAACACGCTATGAAACCTGTGAAAAAAAAGTCAGCCATCTTTCCATCCTCAGCAGTCAGTGAACAGAACCTGGGGTATCCAGGGCTTCTAGAGAGTGAGACAGAACTACCTGAAAAGAGACAATCTAAGAAGAGGAACCCTAAATTCCTTTGTATAAATGTTTCCAAGACTGATCTCTGAACAACACTTACAGAGGGTAGACTGCAAGAAATTCATCTAAATTAGAACTACAGTGAAATTTAAACTCTATCACTACAAGACAGAACTTGCAGTTTAAGTCTAGTCAGCATCCTGCTAAAACAAAACCTCAATCCTCTTGGGAGAAACATGAAAAACTCCAGTGTCCAGTATCTACAATAAATATTTATAATATTTAAAATATAAAAAAGATATAGCATACAATCCAAATTTCTTAATAGTCAAAGAATTCAAGAAATGTAAAAAGAAAGATAATTAACAATGACCAATCCTAAATGATAAAGATGTTGGAAATATCAAGCTCTTTAATATATAGCATAACTATTGTAATTATGCTCAGTGAGGTAAAGGAAAATATCATTGAAATGAATGCCCAGGAAATCAGGGGCAGAGAAAATTAAATTTTTTAATTCATGAAATGGGAATTTAGAACTGCAAAAATCAAAATTTTACCGATTGACTTATTTAACAGAAGGAGATAGCAAAGGAAACAATCAAAGAAGTTTGAGGTAGAGCAATAGGAAAGTATTAATCTGAAGAGCAGAGAGGAAAAAAAATTAAAGAAAAAAGGACAGAATGACAAGGATCTTTGCAATAATATCAAGCAGGTCAGCATATGTGTAACTTCTTTTATTTAAGTTGACAAAATTAAAGGGAAAATAGAAAATTTCACATTATAGTTGGAGATTTCTCTGAGAAATTAGTAAAACAACAAGGAAAAGCATCAGTACAGGCATACTGTATGAACCAAACCTTTTTATTTTTTTATTTTAAACTATACAGTTTATTTCAGGCTTAAAACATATATATATATAAAAGGAAATTAGGATGCAACAAGATATCAGTATGACAAATATTACAAGTTTTAAAACTTTAAGACAACTTGAAATTTGGATACAATAATAGAAGTAGCAAATGGGGATGTTCTCCAATATCCTAGTTAGATTTTTTTTTAAATAATTTTTAAAACATTTTGTGAAAAGAAAGCACATTACATAGATAGGTGTACATATTATAATACCATAATTACAAATTATAACCATGCAAAATAATATATTATTTACTGATGTGTGATTTAAAGATTTCAAATACCACTGGAATTGCAAACATCAAATCCAGTGTTCTGATTATTATTTCTGGGAATGTATAATGGGGAATAGAATAGAAGAGATATCCACAGAGAGTGTCAACTATCTCTGTGATGGTTGTTCTTTTTTTTTTATTTAAATTTTTTTAATTTGCCTATATATGTGTATTTATATTTTTATTGCATTATTGTGTACCCTGGGGCTTTTCCACTTTGCTAACACCTGTTAACCATCCTGATCTTTTGTGCCCTTCACCTCCCCCACCTTCTTCCCCTTCTCTCTTGCTCCATTGTTCAGTCCCATTGGTTGCTTTTATTTTTTCTTATTCGTTTGTTTGTTTTTCCCTATATACATCATATAAGTGAGACCATCCTGTATTTCTCACTTTCTTTTTGGCTTATTTCTGCTAATATGAGTCTTTCTAGTTCCATCCATGTTGTTCGGAATGACATGTGTTTGCCCTCCTTGATTGATACATAATATTCCATCGTGTATTTGTACCGCATTTTTTTTAGTCAATCATCCGTTTGGGGGCATTTGGTTTGTTTCCAAATCTTGGCAATTGTAAACAGAGCTGCAATAAACATGTGCGTACATGTGTCCTTTTGAATTAGTGTTTTCTTGTCCTCTGAGTAGATTCCCAGTAGTGGGATTGCTGGGTCAAATGGTAAGCCCATTTTCAATTGTTTGAGGGTCCTCCACACAGTCTTCCATAGTGACTGGACCAGTCTGCACTCCCACCAGCAGTGTAAGAGAGTTCCTTTTTCTCCACATCCACGCCAACACTTGTTGTCTTGTTTTATTTGTATGGGCCATTCTTACTGGAGTTAGATGTATCTCGGTGTGGTTTTCATTTGCATTTCCCTGATTTCTAGTGTTGTGGAGCATTCTTTCATATGCCTATTAGCCATTTGAATCTCTTCTTTGGTGAAGTGTCTTCTTAGTTCTTCTAAGACTGGGTTTTTTGACTGGGTTTTTTGCTTTGTTTTTGTTGAACTGTAGGAGCTCTTTGTGGACCTTTGTTATCAGACCCTTGTCACTTGTTTGGAGGGCAAAAATTTTCTCCCAGTTGGTTGGGTTTCTTTTTGTTTTGTTTATTGTCTTTTTTGCTGTACAGAAACTTTTTAGTTTGATATAGTCCCAGCTGTTTATGTTTTCCTTCATTTTTTTGCCAGCCATAGTTGTTTCTCAAAATGAATTTCTGAGGTGAAATTCATGAAGGGTTTTGCCCAGGTTTCATTCTATGTATTTCATGGTTGCAGGTCTCACTTCCAAGTCCTTTATCCATTTTGAGTTAATTTTTGTACAGGGTGTGAAAATGTTGTCCTGGTCCATTTTTTTTTACATGTTTTGATCCAGTTTTCCCAGCACCATTTACTGAAGAGGCTATCCTTGTTCCAGAGTATGTTTTTTTGCCCCTTGTCAAAGATTAGTTGACCATATATGTGTGGTTCTATTTCTAGGTATTCAATTCTGATCCATTGGTCTGTTTGTCTGTTTTTGTACCAGTACCATGCTGTTTTAAGTATTGTGGCTTTGTAGTATAGTTTGAAGTCTGGAATAGTAATACCTCTATTCTCTCTTCTGTTTGTCAAAAGGGTCTTGGCTATTTGGGGTCTTTTGTTGTTCCATATGCATTTCAGTAATTTTTGTTCTATCTCTTTAAAATATGTCATTGGGATCTTTATTGGAAATGCATTGAATCTGTAGATTGCCTTAACATCATTTTCTATTTCTTTTAAGAATGTTTTATAGTTTTCTTTGTATAGGCCTTTTATTTCTTTTGTGAGGTTTATTCCCAAGTATTTGATTTTCTTTGGTGCAATGGTAAGTGGGATGATTTTTTTTTTAATTTCTTCTTCTTCTGATTGATTCTTTGTGTGTATGAATGCTATTGATTTTTGCATGTTGATTTTGTATCCAGCTACCTTACTGAATTGGTTTATTATTTCAATTAGCTTTTCTGTCAATTTTTCTGGGTTCTCTACATAGAGTATCATATCATCCACATATAATGATAGCTTTATTTTTCTTTCTCTATTTGTATTACTTTTATGTCTTTCTCTTGCCTTATTGCCCTAGCTAGGACTTCCAGAACTATGTTGAAAAGGAGTGGAGAGAGTGGGCATCCTTGCCAGGTTCTAGACCTTAATTGAAATGGTTTCAGTTTTTCCCCATTGAGAATGATATTTGCTGTGGGTCTGTCATGTATAGCTTTTATTATGTTAACGTATGTTCCTTTTATACCATTTTTTCCCCAGGGCTTTCATCATGAAATGATGCTTAACTTTATTGAATGCTTTTTCCGCATCTATTGATATGATCATATGGTTTTTGTTTTTTCTCTTTGTTGATATGATGGATTATGTTGATTGGTTTTTGGATGTTGTGCCATCCCTATGCCCCTGGGATGAATCCCATTTGGTCATGATGAATGATCCTTTTTATGCAGTGTTGGATTCAGTTTGCCAGGATTTTGTTTAGAATTTTTGCATCTGTGTTCATTAGGGAAATTGGTCTGTACTTCTCTTTCTTTGCACTATCTTTATTTGGTTTTGGAATTAGTGTAATGTTTGCTTCATAGAAGGTATTTGGTAGTTTTCCTTCTTTCTCAATTTTTTGAAAGAGTTTTAACAGTACCAGTGTTAGTTCCTCTTTGAAAGTTTGGTAGAATTCATTTGTGAAACCATCTGGACCTGGGCTCTTGTTTCTAGGGAGAGTTCTGATGATTGCCTCAATTTCACTGCTTGTGATTGACCTGTTTAAGTTTTCTATTTCTTCTTTGTTCAATTTTGGATGACTGTATTGTTCTAGGAATTTGTCCATCTCTTCCAGGTTGCTGTATTTGTTTGCATATAGATGTTTGTAGTAGTCTCTAATTATCTTTTGGATTTCTGCTGGGTCTGTTGTAATATCTTCCTTTTCATTGATGATCCTGTTTGAGTTTTGTCTCTTCTTTGTAAGCCTTGCAAGGGGTTTATCAATTTTATTTATTTTTTCAAGGAACCGGCTTTTGGTTTTGTTTATCTTCTCAATGATCTTTTTGTTTTCTATTTCATTAATCTCTGCTTTTATTTTTGTTTTTTCTTGTCTTCTGCTGGGTTTTGGTTTTTTTGTTGCTCTTTTTGTAGGTCCTTAGGTTGGTAGGTTAGAGTATTTCTTTGGGCTGTTTCAATTCTTTTTATTTGGGCCATATTGCTATGAACTTTCCTCTTACTACTGCTTTTGCTGCATCCCACACATTTTGTAATGTTGTGTTGTCATTGTCATTTGCCTCCATGTAGGTTTTAATTTCTTCTTTGATTTCCTCTTTTACCCAGTGATCTTCCAGAAGCCTGTTGTTCAGTCTCCATGTAGTGTTTACTCTCCTTATTTTCTTTTCATTGTTGATTTCTTATTTGATGCATTTATGATCGGAGAAAAAGGTTGGTATTATTTTAATCTTTGTGTATTTGTTCAGGTTTGTCTTGTGGCCTAATATATGATCAGTTTTAAAGAAAGAACTGTGTGCATTTGAAAAGAAAGTGTATTCTTTTCCTTGGGGGTGTAGTGTCCTGTATATATCCATTAGGTCCATTTGGTATAGCTCTTCCTTTAAAGCTTTTGTGTCTTTGTGTAGTTGCTGTTTTGCTGATCTGTCTTTTGTTGAGAGTGGTGTGTTAAAATCTCCTACCACATATGCATTCTCGCCAATATTTGATTTCAGTTCTACTAGTAGTTGTTTTATGAATTTTATTATGTTTTGTCACTTTTGTTAATTTGAAGTCTGCTCTGTCTGATATAAGAATGGCAACTCCTGCTTTCTTGTGAGGGCCATTTGCTTTGTAGTGTGATTTTCCAGCCCTGCACCTTCAGTCTATGTTTATCCTTAGAGTTACTTGGAGGCAGCAGAATGTTGGGTTCTGTTTTCTGATCCAGTGTGCAAGTCTTCATCTTTTGATTGATGAGTTTAGACCATTGACATTTGGGTGATTATTGATGTTTGCAATTCTAACAGTTTCCTGGTGGTCATTTTGGGGTTTATTTTTATTTATTATTTATTTGTTTGTTTGTTTATTTATTTATTTTTGATCTGTTCTTCTTATGGTTTTGATCTTGAGGCCTCCTGCAAAATTTCTTGAAATGGGGGTTTAGTGGTAGCAAATTTCTGGAGACTTGGCTTGTCAGAGAAGGTTCTATTTTTTTCCTTCATAGAGGAAAGATAGCTTTGCAGGGTAGAGTATTCTTGGCTGGCACTTTTTTTCTTGGAGTTTGTTTTTTTTTGTTTGAGTTTGTTTTTTTTTGTTTGTTTGTTTGTTTTGTTTTGTTTTGTTTTGTTTTGATGTGACTCCATTCTCTCCTTGCCTGGAGTGTCTCTTCAGAAAAATCTGAGGTCAGTATAAGGATTTTCCTTTGTAGGTTCTCTGTTTCTTTTCTCTAGCCATTCTCATTATTTTTTCCTTATCTTGGGTTCTTGGAAATTTTACGATGATGTGTCTCACTGTGGCTTTTCTTTCATTAAAGTAGTTTGGTGTCCTTTTGGCTTCCTTTGTGTCTATTTTCATTTCTTTCTTCAGATTTGGGAAGTACTCTTCTATTATTATATTGGGAAGTCTTTCAGTTCCCATGACTCTTTCCTCTCCTTCTGGGATTCCTATTACTGTTATGTTTCTTTTCTTTAAGGAATCTGACATATGTCTGAGCTTTTCTTCAGTCTTCTTTCTTTGTTTTTCTGTCTCTTTTTCTTTCTTTGTCCGCTCTATTTCTATCTCCTCAAGTGTGGTGATTCATTCTTCTCTTTCATCTAATCTGCTTCCATGGCTTTTCCATGCATTTTTGAGCTCATCTATTGCTACCCTTAAATCTTGAGTCTCTTTCAATTTTAGAGATTCATTTTCATTCTTCAGTTCATTGATTAGGTTATACATATTGATGCTTTGGTTTTTATATTTCTACTTTTTCCTTTAGTGCATTAAATGCTTCTGTCATTCTGTTGTCCTTTTTTTTTTGATTCTTCTCTTATTTGTTGGAGTGCATTTAACATGTTGATGTTGGAATCTTTGTCTGAGATACACATCATTTCTCCAATGTTTTCCTTGGTGTTTTCTGGAGATTTGTTTCCCATAGGGCTTGCTTGCATGTCTACAGTTTTTCTCCTTACTGTGTTTTGCTTTCTGACTTGTTGTACATATTAAGAAATCATGGATCTGGTGTTGGTCGGCATGCTGATAGTAATGTTTTCCAGATTGCAGGTAGATCTGTAGTTTAGTTTAGTAATTTTCACTGGTGCTGCTGCTGGCACCAGTGACTTCTGGCATCTCACCTGGGTGGGGGAAAGATCGGGCAGGTTCCCTCAGGAACCTGGCTGAAGGGGGTGCTTCCCCGGATCTGCAGCAGAAGCAGCACAGGGAGGAGTCCCTCCCAGAGGCCTGGTACTGCTGCCATTGACTTCTGGCACCTCTGTAAGTACCAAACTTTTAAACACATTGACATAATTGATAATGTTGAATGTTTATATTAACTTTCAACTAGGAAGCTAGAAAAAGAAAAGAAAATTCAGTAGAAGTAATGAAAAACTTAAAGGACTGTGTGAGAGGAAGAATTTGTAAGTATATATTATTTAGGAATTGAAACGATAAATCCCAAAACTATAAGAAAGTCAATTTCAGCTAAAGAAAATAATGCACACTCACAAAATTGAGTGTACCTGTAGGAACACAACTTTAATTTACCACTTTAGAGGAGGGGAAAAAATCATGATTTTCTCAATAAGTGCAAAAACTGTATCTGATATAACATTTATTCATGATAAAATTCTTAAGAAGTAGAAATAGAACTTTCTAAATTTGACAAAGGGTAGTTATAAAGTCTGAAATTTTATTTATGAAAAAATGAAATCTTCTCAACTTCATGGAAATAACAAGGATAGCCACAACTACTATTTGTATTCAATAGTGTACTAGATGTTACAGGACAAGTAGAAAGGTAGGAGGAAAAGGAACTGAATGAAAAGATACAGAAACACAATAAAAACAGTGTTGTATGCCAAGAAAAAAGATACAGAAACATAATTTCACAGGTGATATCACTGTCCATAAAAAAAGAACACAAAGTAATCTGAAAAATTAATTATTAGAATCAATTGCAAAAATTTAGTAAGCTGGTAAATGTCAACATTAATACATTAACTTTTTATAACCATCAACAAATGGTTCAAAAAGAAAAATTTTAAATATTTATAGCAGCATCAAAGTATTAAATATCTAGATAATATGAGGAGAGTTGTAAAAATTTTAAGATTCATTTATTTAAAAAGTGTTATAAAAATGACAAACTACTGATGAGATGTCAGGCTCATTGGTGAAAAATAATGTAAAGCTGCCATCTATCCCCAAATTGCTCCACAGGTTTGATGCAATACAAATAAAAATACCATCTTTTTTTTTTTTGGTTGAATTTCTGCAAAGTAATCTTAAAATTTTAATGACTAAGCAAATAACCAAGATGTTTTGGAAGAAGATAAATAAAGTAAAGCAACTTGATCTACAGGCTACGAAAATAATTTATAAAGGTAGAGAATTTAAAATAGTGGGTTATTTGCACAATGACAGGCAAAAGGATGAGTGAGAAGAAGTGGAAGCTCAAATATGAATATTTGATGCTTGACTGAAATGATCAAATTTTGCAAATTAACAAGGAAAAATTTACAATAAATATTACTGGGACAACAGGATAACTATAGGAGGAGGGTAAGTTTTCACATTGTTTTTCACACAGAAAGGTAATAGATTACAGACCTAATAAAAAAGCAATTCAATCAAATTTTGAGATGATAATTTTTGATGAATTTTTAAGAAGCATTATGGTAAAAAAAGGATTTCTTAAAGCAGAAGTGTAAAAATTAATGAACCAACTACCTTCAAGTTTGGAACTATTTATGATCATAATGATGTACACATGATGATAAGAGTAAGATAGTTAACAAAGTATCTTCACTTGGGATCCTCAAAACTATTCTTTATGAAGGAATTTAAAAGATCGAGGGGTTCTTATTATAGGCTCATAAGTCCATATACAGTCTGGCCATCTGTTTCATGTTGCTTTCTTCCATATATGTGTACCTATCTTCTATACATGGAAGGTAAATCAATTTTCATTTTTCAGTTTTATTTAAAGTACCAAACCTTTATCATAGCATAGCTGGATGTGAAAAGAATGGACACACTTATCATAAAATGTAATCTTGAAGTTCTATATTTATTTCACCAGTGGTATATGAGAGTTCTCTTTTCTTTTCTCCACATCTTTAATAACACTTTCATTGTCTCTTTAATTATAGCCATTGCAGTGAGTGTGAAGTACTATTGCAATATATTTTTAGTTTATATTTCCATAATGACTAATGATAAATTTCTTTTCATGTGATGACTGATCATTTATAATATCTTCTTTGGAGACAAGTCTCGTCAGATCTTTTGCCCATTTTTATTTTATTTTATATTTTTCAGATAAATGATGTTTATTTTTTTATTTTGTAATTCAAAGTTTACTAGCCAAATTTTACAAAGATGTTGATTATAGTGAGGATTACAGGAATCAATAAAAAGGAAATTTATCTACTTGTTCATCATAGGAGAATCAAGCTATATCTGTATATTTTTATTTTTTGATTTGTTTGCACATTTGTGTGTGTGTGTATGTATGTATTTATGTATGTATGTATGTATGTATGTATGTATGTATGTATGTATGTATATTTTTCACATCATTGTCTACCCTGGGGTTCTCCCACCACCTTATCACCCATGAAACATCTTAATCTCTTGTGTCTCCCTCTCCCATTTTTGCTCTCCTCCCCCTCTTTTGATCTATGCTTTAGTTCTGTTGGCAGTTTTAAATTTTTCTTGTTTGTTTGTTTTCCCTATATCCCTTGTATAAGAGAGACCATCCTGTATTTCTTTTTCTTTCTGTCTTTTGCCCATTTTTAAATGGAGTTATTTGCTTTTTTACTATTGAGTGGTAAGATAGCTTTAAATATTATAGATACAACTGCTTGTCCAAGGGTCAGGCACAGTAGTGCATGCCTTTAATCACAGCCATGGAGTGAGGCCGGGGTTAGGAATCACTTGAATCTACGTGTTCGAGACCCGCCTGGGGCAACATTATAAGACCTACTCTCAAAAAATAGTTGGGCATGGTGCCTGTAATCCCAGCTACCTGGGAAGCTGAGGCTGGGGATTGCTTGAGTTCATGGTACCCCGGGCAACGTGAGCCTGCGGTTCCCAGGGCAAAATAGTGAGGCCTTGTCTCACACACACAAAAAAAAACTGCTTGTCCAATTTACGAATTCCTAGTATTTTTCTCCCATTCTGTCAATTTTCTGTGAGTTACTTTTTTTTTCACTTTTTTTTATAATGTCAGAAAATGTTTTTGACATGGATGAAGTGAAGTTTAGATATTTTGTTGTTGCTTGCATTTTTTGTATCATTAAGGTCAATAGTCTAAAGATTTACTCCTATCTCCTTTTATTCATGTAGCTATCAGTTATCCAAGCATTATTTGTTGAAAAAAATCTTTGCAGAAAATTAGTTCTCTGTAAAGGTGATGGTTGATTTTGATAAATTACAAACGTATTTTAATAATTATGGTAATTAATAGAAGTTTAATAAAATAGTAAATAACTTCCCAACTAAGCTGTGTGGAGGACCTTCAAACTACTAAAAGTGCAACTACAATTTGATCCAGCAATTCCACTTTTGGAAATCTACCCCAAGGATACAAAAGCACTAATTCAAAAGGACACTTGTACTCCTATGTTTATTGCAGCACTATTCACAATAGTGATGATATGGAAACAACTCAAATGCCCCCAAATAGATGAATGGATCAGAAAACTGTGGTATATACATACAACGGAATATCATTCGACAATCAAAAAAGACAAACTCATGTCATTCATAGCAACATGGATGGAGCTGGAAAATATCATGCTAGCCAAATAAGCCAGAAAGAAAAAGTTAAATATTGGATAGTCTCACTTATGTGGGATATAGAGAAAACAAACAAGAGGGCAAGAAAAAAGTTAAAACTAACAAATTGATAATAGAATTAAAGCATACAATAAGGGAGGGGAAAGGAAGGAATGATGGTGATGGAAGAACTTCAGGGTATACAATGATGTAAAAAAAAATATATAATGAATAATTTTTTTTATTTCCTAACTAATCATGGGTCAAAGAAGGGCTGATTGAATTCATTTTACAATTGGAAATTTAACAAAGCAAGAAAAATTTAGTAAAATATATACTTCAGGAAACTTGACCTGGATTTAGAGAATAAAAATTTTAATAACTAGCACTTATTTAGAATTCTAGCTTTCATTTATGCCAATTTTACCTTTCATTAAAACTTCTAAGAAGCCAATTTATCCCAAATGATAGTGTAAAATGGTAAATTTAATTCATTTTATCTAGTATCCAATTTTGTTTTCAGGTGTTTACAGATATTTTTAATCAGGAAGATACTCCTACATTTAAAAAGAAATGTAGGCACAGCCTGGGTTCCTGGCTCTCAGGACTCCCTTGCCAGCAGGGAGCGAGGGGGGTCAGGCTTCTAGGGTGAGTCCCCCCCATCTGGATGGACCCAGGAGGGGGAAGGGATGGGGGAACAGCCCTCACCCACCAGCTGGTGGCTGCGGCACTGAGCAGCCACCTGCAACTCCACTCAGCAGTGCCATGTTGCCCCCGGCCCCTAACCCAGAGGGAGCATGGGAAGGCGCAGGGCAGGCCAGCCAGGCCTGCCCTTGCTCTGGGAGGATCCGGTGCGTGGGCAAGCGAGGGTTGGGGGAGCCCCTTCCATGTCTCTCTTACTCCAGCTAAACTTCATAGGACCAAGAATATGCACAACACCAACCCCAATATAGAACGGGTGAGGGACCAGGCAAAAGTCCAGCCCACAGGTCTGAGCTGGACACAGCAGATGGACAACCAAGAGAACCAGTGTATGCGACACAGGAGAAACAACTGTAAAAACACAATGTCACCACGAGCATTTGTGCACTCACTGGGCCAAGAAGACCCGGGACTCCGTTTTGGAGATGCCTTCAAGGAGAGCAACACACCCTCCCCTCATTACAGGAGAGGAGAGGACGACCAAAGATGGGGTAATCGGCCCCACATCAAAATTGCAAACTGAAGCAGAGGAGATGATCTTCAAAGGCCATTCGCAGATGCTGGTATTCACAGAGAAACTTCTTTACCAACACTGACTGGGGGCGAGACCCCCTAAATCTGACACCAGAGCCATAAGGAAAAGCAGCAAAGCAATGGAGATGGGATTGGAGAAGATGGCCTGCAGCAAGAAAATATGGACCGATCACAAATGAATACAGCCTGGCCACCCAACACAAACTTAAGACTGAAAACCTAACAGTAAGGCTCTCCTGGATCCAACAACACAGTCCCTCACCCAGTGAAAAGACACTACTATAGGAAAGAGACTAATGGACTTAGCACAACTAATAAACAACAAAGAGTGGGAGTGAGAGAATGGAAGGGGCACCAGAGGGAGGAGGGAAGGAAAAAAAAAAAAGAACACTTACAGAGGCTGTGACCTAAAGAACAAAATAATCTAATAATAAAAAAAAAGAAAGAAAAAGAAGTGTATAATTTTTGACTAAAAAAGACCAGGAATAGTTTTCATTGAGAACACTGGTATACTATATGATTTAATATGAAATGTTTTCCAAAAATTTGCAGACATTAGTAATTGGATATTCCTATAACCTGACAACCCACCTTTATTTTCCTAAGTAAAGTTGCCACTTAAATGTATTTAATTAATTTCATCTGGCATATTTTCATTGCCCTTATTAGGAGAGAGAAAGCAACAGTGAAAAGTAGGATATGACAATCAGTCTTAGCAAGTAAGCAATGTTTGTGTTCTACTGTCATTTCCACACTTGTTTCCTGATCCCCTGATCCCCTTTCCCTCCTTTTTTACTGTCTACAGCCCCTCTACCTCACATTCATTTTAGACTCCATGCCACTCTCCTTTTTTCTTTTGGCAGAGAATTTCTGATAAGCATTTTATTCTTAACCAAAAATAAAATGGAATTAAATATGTGCAAAATAGCTGAATGTCAAGTAACTAGTTCTATAGCCAACTCATTTACACTGAATTAATAATTTGCTCAGTCTGCAATTTATGTTAATTAAAGAAAGATTATCTTATGTTATACATTTACATAATGACATAAATGTCTTACTCTCTTTTCTGTAAATGTTATTGTCTTAAGTTTCAGCTCTTTTATGTTATTAACCTCTTAGAGTAATTCCATATAAGGCTATCATTTACATTATACTTTGCTGGTACTATGTAAATGAGAGAATTTATTCAACATAAAAGTTAAGTATCATCAAAAACATTCAGTTCTCTTGACTTCACCAAACTATGTTATATTCTGCATAAAAATGAGATGATAAGCATTGTATTTACTTAATATAAATAAGCTCCAATGACTTAAAACTTTTATAATTTTATAAATAATTATGCTTTATGAATCTTTCAAAACAAAAGTCATGATAGCAAAATATGAAATGTCTTCTTTTTTCACTATATTGCAGAGATTAAACAGTGACTTGGTTTTAAGTGATTATTCTGAGTCTCTAACCAATTTAATATGCATATTTTAAAGTCCCAATTACAAGTTAGAATGATCTAGAGAAAGGGAACATTTTATTTGTTTCCTACATATCCCACATTCATCAAATAATTGTCAACACCCTGAAATAAAGCCCTAAATTTCAGTTCCATATGATCATGACTTGCTTTGTCAACTCAATTTGATTCTCTGAGTTTTTTTGGTTTTCCTCTTAATAACTTATTCTGTTAAGTGTTTTAGAATAATTTGACCTATGGTAAGAAAGAATCTCTGCAAATCCAAAGTATTTTTATTATCTTTCATTGGAATTCTCATATCTCAAGTTTGTGGCAGAAAGAGACTCAAGCATTTCCCTAAGCATATTAAGGACTTTGCCTTGAGTCCAGGCTAAACTCAAAGCATGTGTGGAACCCAGCAGCTTCTCATAAGTACAGTGAGTCTGTGGTATTTGGCATCTTATTGGTCATTGTTTCCTGAACTTGTTGCCTTTAAGAGGCTAATTTTCCAATATTCTCCACTAACATTTGTTTCTGCTCTCATGGCATTTTCCACCCAGTATTTTGTTGTTGTGAGTCAGAAAAGCATCTGCATGGTAAACTTAGCTTATCCACTAGGGACATCAACTTAGCTGAAGTACCAAGGAAATCTGAAAGTAGCAAAATCAGACATGAGTAACTGCTAACATATATTAGTGTTTTTGTGCCCAATGATGTTGGTAACTGCTACCTGAGCAATGAAAGGGTCATGCTCTGTGTAAGAAACAAACTTGAGGAAACAGGAGGTGAATTAAATGCTGCAAATAGATGAATTCAAATAATACCAGTAAAACATATGTACATCTTGAAAATTCATTCTGTAGTCATTATTTTTCCAGCAAAGAGAGTGAATATCAAAGGGTCACATCACAAAGGAAGTCACTGAAATAGTACTATGAAGTATACATATATACACAGAACAGTATAGGCATTAATCTAGGAAAGGTCAGATTTGTGCTGTTTGAGTATAAAGAGCACAGAAAAAACCAGCCCCACAAGTGTTGCCATAGTTTTGATTTTGATTGTTAAGATTAAAAAGTGTCATAAGAAATTTATATGAAATATAATATATACAACTTAAGGATCAGGCCTGGAAAAGTATTCTCTAGTATAACTAAACAGGAAATACAGTTTAAGGAAATAAAAAACAGGAACAATTAATATATGAAATAAAAAAAGCAAAAACATCAAAAGAAAGAGAAATGAAGGAGAGTAAGGGGAATTATATATAAAGTATACTGATGAGAAATGTATATTATCTTATTGATTTATAGTGTTTCTGCTGCTATGGTTTATAATAGTCAAGTAGTGGAGTTACAAGTTCTATAGTACCTGTTATGGAAAGAGTTCACTAAGAAACAACAGAGTGAATTTGAAGCATTCTAACAAAGATATCATGATTTCTCAAAGTTAGCATCCTCATGAGATTAAGCCGTAGCCCAGAGACACTGCTGTCTGGGAGAAACAAAGATCATGGTCTTCCCCTGCTGGGATTACTATCCTAATTATCAGAGAATGATTGTTTCTTTTCCACTCAGGGCATCAAATAGGCTGCCCCCTCAACCTCAAATAACCTCCCACCACTATTAAGAGTATTTTCTGACTGGTACTTGCCTTTTCTAAAACTAAAGGCACTTGACTGGATGCCAGTGCTTAGTATTACAATCCTTGGAATATTTCCATCAGAACTTTAAAACACACTCTCTCTCTCTCTCTCTCTCTCTCTCTCTCTCTCTCTCTCTCTCTCTCTCTCTTTAGCACGGACAATTTGAAAACTTGGTTCACATTTCTTAAGCATTATTAAAAATAGAAGAAATTTTCTGGTACTCCTTTTAATGATCATTTCACTATCTTGTCATTGAACTATCTTAAAGGAAAAGCCTCTTTATGATGGCTTCTTAATAATAGAAATTCCTAAATAGTTGTTTTTAAGAATAAGAAATAAAAAAGCATCAACATCTAGCATTATTATAATAAAAATCTATAAACACTACAGTTAGCCAAATTTGACCTGAAACATCAAATTTTTATATCCAAATTCTATCGTTTCAAATAATTTTCGTAAATTTATATGAGGTGTACACATATTTTCTTTAGCTGTAACTGGGACCCATTTCCATCATTTTCCATTTAAGTTAAATTAGCCCCCTTTATGAAAAGGAGCTACAATTCTAAATACTTGCCTCCTGGGAATAGAATTGTATCCACCTTTGGGATATTTGCATTTTATAATTTTTATCAATTATGTACCACCCACTTTGTTTTCCTCTTGTTAGAACAGCTGTGTTCCCTCCACACCCAAATATGGCCCGAGTCCTGATCCACAAGAATAAACTAACAGCATTATAGTGTCTGCCCAGCCAACACTTCCATCCTTTACCAGGTTCCACCCTTCTCAGGGATCTTGGGTCATGACTGAAGCAGTGAGAAGTAGCAGAGGGAGTACTGGGAATCTGGCGCCTTGGATTCTATTCTACTATTAATACTGTGTTATCTAATTGTGGGTCTTGTATTATAGTGAGGTTTGACTACATGTAATATCTCCTCCCCTTCTAAGCATTATAATTTAAGTCTGCTTTCTGGTTTTACTATTTCAGAAAGATATATTTCTGAAAAAAGACTGTGTAGAAAGAAAACTCTTCTCTCCATTCATTGCTCAGCTAATGTTAGTTGAACACATACTTTGATCCAGACTCTATATTAAGCAACATTGGTTGTTAATTACACTAACTTTTTAAAAACTTTTTATTTTGTAATTTTCATACTACATTGGTTACATTTGTGTGGTTGTTGTTCCCCTTAGGTTTGGCCCTCCCTTCCATATTGTACCCCTTATACCCCACCTTACCACCCTTTCTCCCTTCCCCGCTCAGATCACTCCAGCTCCTCACTGCAAGTCATTGGTCCATGGCCCACTGGTCTTTTCTTTTTCTGGAACTATGCCCTTTTTTCCTGGGTGCAGACTTGCACTTCTGAACAGCAATAGACCATGCTGCCCAGATCTCCAGGACTAACTGAGGCAGATAGTCAGGCCAAGCACGTCAGGAACTTGTTGTCGGGAAATATGTAGTACACTTCTCCAGGATTCTTTCTGGTGTCTGTCACATGTTACTGGTTCTGTGCCATACAGTTATGATATCTTGATTTGGGAATCCAACTCCCAGTCCCTGGCAGTGGAGGTGTTCCCTGCTGAGGACAGACTTCCCCAAGTGGTTGGTTCAGCTCCTCTCCTTTCTCCTGTTAGCAGTTCTGCCATTGGGCCACAGCCACATCGCTGTGGCTTTCTTTCCCCATTGATTGGTGAAGGAGGGAAACTCACTCACATTACACATAACTGTGGACCGGGGGTTTGGTTCCCCAGCTCCAGAGATGATGCAGGTAGAATCTGTGACAGGTCACCTCAATCACTGGTTTCACCTTGTCTCAGTGGTTCCCAACATGCTGCTGGACCTACCCAGGTGGTAAATGTATCCAGAACTGTTATTTCTTCCTTTCCTCTCTCTTGGCTGCTAGACGCAAGGTATGAGGAATGAATTGACTAGAAGAGATTGTTTAGCTACAGCTGGGGGTTAAATGGATGTATGAACCATGAAACAACTTTATTAATAAAAGAAAGGGGGATTTATAGGGACACAGGGCAAGAGCTTGTTGAATTTTAAAGAAGACAAACAAACCTGAGAGACAATTAACATTTTAAAGCAAAGAGTAATTGAGGGGAGTGTAGGCAGGTGGTTGCTAACTTTGATAAAGAAAAGCCAGGCTCTAATGTGGTTTTAGAAGGTCATTTTAGTAAATCAGTCCCTAAGTTTTCTTAGGGATCTTAACGAGAGAGGTTTTTCTTTATCTCATCTGGAATGACTCTTCTGGCATGCAAATGGCACACAGCACCTCTCCATTATCTCTTTAGCAGGAGACTGGATTTTTCATTCTTAGTACAGGTCTGATTGCAGTTGGAGTAAGCCAGAGCAGGGACCCTCCCCCCACCCCTGCCAGCTCACACCCTGCAAGAGGTGCCCAGTCCCCACCTGCTGCCCACATGGAGGCAGCCAGCTTCTCTAGCCTGAGATCCCTGGACCTGAGACTTCGAGACCTCCAGATCCCAGTAGCATAGGACTCACCTTTGTCTCCCACCCCCACCAGGAGCTTAGGCCACCGTGGGGGTGTGCTGGAGCTCTACTCCAAGGGCCTGTGCCATTCAAAAAGGTACACTAACTTTTGTACATCCTCAAACATAAAAGTAGCCATTTCAAAGTGAAAATTTTAATGTATTTAGTGTACTCACAATGTTGGGCAACCTCTTTTTTAGTTCCAAAATATTCTGGCACTCCAGAAAGTAATCCCATACCTGTTAAGCCATCAGTTCTCATTATCCTCTCTCCCTACCCCATTGACCAACATCTGTTTCCTCTATTTATCTACACTGGACATTTCATATATAAATAGAATCATACAATCACTTAGCATAATGCTTTTAAACTTTTTCCACATTGTAGCATCTGTCAGTATTTCATTCCTTTTTCTAGCTGAGTAATATCCCATATATATGTATATACATACTTAATATATATCTATGTACATATACAGAGTACATTTTGTTTATTCATTCCTCTATTGATGAACAGTTGGTCTCTTTCTACTTTTGTGGCTATCATGTTGCTATGAACATGCATGAACATCATTTTTTACTATCTAGTTGAATATGGCTCAAATATAAAATTTATGGCCAGGACTAATATAAATACTTATGGAAACAATTAACTTTCCTCATGAGTAGGATTCAGCAAAAGCCATAACTCTGTCATCTAATATCTGACTTTTCTCAGTTTTTTCTTCCTGGTTTTACTTCTCAATAAAGTGAGAAAGTATATAGAGTATCTCCTAATTTGTGCTGTATTCCTATAAATGTATAAGTGTAAAATTGGAATCCAACTAATGTCTTTCTAATCAATTCCATATACATTCATATAAACAAAAAGCCATTAACATCAGGAAAATAAAAGACCATGTTTTAACAAATGTTTCCAACTGATCAATTACTTGCTGGGAAGGGGAATAGAATGAAAGTGCCCAGAAGTATACGTATATTTTCTCATATATATGTGTTTGTATTCCTTCCTTAAATTACAACTTGTAGGAAACATTTTTTTCTCTGTATAATAATTTATACAGAACTGGGTTTTAAACTTACTTTTGTTTTTCTGTCCTGAGGCCAAATTGCAAAACCACTCAAATTAAAATTAAATTTTTAGATACTTATAATACATAATAAATGCTTTATGCCAACTCCTAGAATATCCAAGACATCTGTGATTGTGATTTATTCCAGTTTCTTTGCTTGCTAGTCTTAATGATCCCTGTACTGTTTCTCTTATTAGACTCACTAGCTCTGTGTAAATTTGTAAGAATTACAATGGTGGGAAAAAACAGTCCTCATGTTAACATACACTAATACACATTTATTCAGTGCTTTTTTTTTTTGTTTTCTTCGTTAGCTTGAAGATTTTGGCTTCATCTGGCCTACCAACTTAGAACTACTTATTTTTAATATCTCATCATAAATTCAGTCTGAGACTAGATATAGGTTTAAAAATGAAATAAAGAAATTTTGCACAGAATACTATCAATAAATGTGAAAGGCAGTTGCTTCAGTGGCTTTTTTCTCTCTCAAGTTTCAAATTTTCTCTAACATTCATGTGTTACTTTTATTATAATTATCTTGATTTTTCTGATTGCAATTTTTTTAAGAACTCAAGTTTAAAATTTTCATGTAGACAGTTGATTTTTTATAAGAAAAATAAAATAAAGGCTGACTTAAAAAAAAAGAAATTCTGCAAACCAACAGAGATATTGACTTAGTGAGTCACTAAGTTCTCTCTATTTTTCTAAAACAATAGACATTCCTATTTCTAGTGAATTACCTCTTGGCCAATGTTAATTCTTTCAATTCAGTAATAATAAATGTATGCTCCTTTTACATACACAAAATGCTGCAGCTGCCATTCACCCACTCAGTAGGGGAAAAGGAGCAAATTAGTTCTTTGAATTGAACCCTACAAAGACTGTAGATAACATAAACAGAATTTGAATGATTATGTAGGTATTAAATGGAATCTGATTGCAGAAATCACTTGTTTATGATAAATTATTAGCATTCAGTTTTATACAATATTTGTGCCCATGAGATCATACTGAAATATGTTCAGAGATTGCAATAATTAAAGAAATACTATCCTAACATCTTTTTGTAAATCAAGGAATCATCAAGAAGAGTATCTTATTTAATTTATTTAATTATGTATGCATTTTGCCAAGTTAGATTTTCACATTGGGTTATTTAAAAGCAGAAACTAATATCTTAAGTAATCAATCTTCCTATTTACATAGTCCTTTACTTTTATTCAGTTATATTCAAAGTTACATCCTCAGTTATATCTAATAAGTACAACTTATATACATGAGCTTGGTAGCCTAAGGAGATACTACTGTGTGATCCTAGAATTAGGATCATCATAAATAAGTTTGCTAGAAATGCTGAATTTGGGTCCCAAACTTGACCTATTAAATTAGAATCTGAATTAAGAAATATCTTGTGGTTTGCCCTGGGTTTTTAATGATAAAGCTGGAACTAAAACTCAAGTATTCTACTGATCCGCAGCTCAGAAGTCTGTCATGTCAGTATCCTGAATTATAATGAAATGAATAAAAAAGTAAGAACAGGAAAGTGAGAGAATACACCCACAGAAAGAATCAGTCTGGCATTTATATTGTGTCCATGATAGTAGTCATCAGTTATATCAAACAATAAAATATGTAGGATTCAGTAAACATGACCTGGCTGCAAACAGAATTTTGATGGGTCTTTGGAAAACTATCTGTTTTCTTTGTCAGATTTTTAGCATCAATTTTATTAGCACTGAGAATGAAATAATTAACTTTGCTTTCTTTAGCATACAAACAAAAGTAACAGGATTAAACACTAAACCAGAAGTCAAAAAGGAATGAAATACACATGAAGTTTATCAAGCAACTATCCTTAGCATATACTACTACACACTAGTAATTTCTACAAACACATGAATTCTTTTACTATTATAATACTTTCCTTAGTTTCTTAGTTATTTTGCTATGAACAAAATATTGATAGGGCTGACCTTTCTGAACAAAACAATCGTGTTTTTATGGTGTTTCTATGATAAAATTTTACCTCGAGTCCCTTTAAAATGTGAATATGAGTGGTGATGTATCAATATAACGATGAAGAGTAATTAAGTTTGCTATTCTTACTTCAGTCCTCTCTGTTAATCAACCTAGAACAGTGAAATTCCCCAAGACAAAAAAAGAAAATTAAGAGGAATGAATATTTTTAAGTTCTTTTTGATCTTTTTTACTATTTCCTAGCTTGACCTGGAGCAGGGCTTCCTGAGAAAACGGAATTTTAAACACTGGAATCGGATACAAGGCAGGTTGTAAAATCATAATAAGAGATGATTAAACATAAAACAGCATCTAATGCCATTGAGAGTATTAGATAAACACTTCGCAAAGGCAAGATGATGAATTTAAATATTTTTAGTACTTTAGCTCAGCAATGCAAACTTACACTTAAAATTGGGCTCTATTAATAAATTCCTAATTTAAGAATTTCACAGATGTTTGAGATGCTATACTTGCAAAAGGTGCAGTGTAAGAATATCTAGCAAAATAATTACATTCATACATTCAAAACAATCATTAAGTACAATGTACTATTAGAAATCACTTTTTGCTTTTATAGCTTTTAATTTTTACAGTTTTATGACTTATTTAATAATGAGCAGTTAGTTCTCAACCACACTGACTACAGATTTTTGAAAGTCGTGACAGATACATAACCAATGTATACAACTTTTTTGGTGAATCTTCATCCCCTGTATTTTCAGGACCACTGTACATGGATACAGTATGGGACATTCCTTCTTCCTTTGGCCCAGGCAGCTGTATTGAACTTGTGTCAATGAGCACCTTTGGAATGCCCATTTCCTTCCCTGAATACTTCAGAATCATTTTTAGTGCTAGAGGGGCATGCTTCTTTAAGGCCCCGCCCTGAAGTACTTGTAAAAAAGTTGATGGTGTATTGATGACTATTCGTTGATGACAGAATGATTCTTCTTCCTCTTATCAGCCTTCATTTTAAAAAAATTATTGATTACATATATTCTTTTACATCTTTGTATACCCCAAAGTTCTCCCACCACCATGTCACCTGTGACCATCATCCTGGTTCCTTGTGCTCTTCCTTCCCCTGCTTTTACCCCCCCTCCCTGCCTCCCCACATCCCAACACCCACCTTCAACCCTTCATCCCTCAGAAATTAAGAAAAAGTTTTAACTTTTTCTTGTCCTTTGGCTTTTGCTGTTGGATATGTTTTGTGGCTCCTTAGAAATGTCTACTCATTCAATAATGTACTCTATTTCTTTGAAGAATGCCATTGAAACTTTGATAAATATTTCATTTAATCTATATATATATCTTTGGGTAAGATGGTCATTTTAAGTATATTCCATGAGCAAGGAATTCTTTATGGTTTTTTTCTATTTCTTTTAATAATGTTCTAGTTTTCATTTTATAGGCCTTTCACCATTTTTAGGTTTATTATCATTTTTTATGCAATTGTAAGTCAGGCTGTTTTGTTGACATCTCTCATAGTGCATATTTGCATTTTGGAATGCAACAGATTTTTGTAGGTTGACTCTGTAGGCTTGCCACCCTAGTGTACTGATTTATTTTTTAATAGTTTTTTAGTGAAATCCTCAGGGTTTACTATGTATATTATCATGTTGTAATCAAATAGTTCTACTTCTTTCCCAATTTGGATTCCCTTTATCTTTCTCTTTTTAAATTTCTCTAACTAGAACTACAAATGCTATTTGAATCTTCATGGTGAAAATGGACAACCTTGTTCTTTTTTTTTTCTTCTTTGCATCTTCAAAGGAACGGTTTATTAGGAAAAGGAGAGAGAAAAATAGAGGCACCTGCATACTCACAGGTGGGCAGGAAAACTGTTATCACTGCTTTGCAAAGGGAAAGACTTGTGAAAAGAAACAACTGCATAGTCACAGGTGTACCGGAGAGCTGCTGACATCCTTGTCTTATAACTGATCTTAAAGGAAAAGCTTTCAGTTATTCACAATTAAATATGATGTCAGCTGTCAGTCTGGCACATGTAGCCTTTATTATGTTGAAATGTGTCCTTCTACTCACATTTTATTGAGATTTTTATCATAAAAGGTTGCTGAATATTGTCAGGTGCCCTATGTGTATCTGTTGTTATGAGCATAATATTTTTATCTTTCCATTCATTGATGTGATGAATTATATTGGGTGATTCGCTTATCTTGAATCATTTTTGAACCCCTGGAATAAATCCCACTTGGTGATGATGGATGATCCTTTTAATGTATTGCTCAATTTGATTTGCAAAGATTTTGTTGAGGATTTTTACACAATGGTCTATTATCCTTTTTTGGTGATGTCCTTCTCTGCTTTTTGTATCAGAGCAATCATGACTGCATAAAATTTGTTTGGAAGCATTCCTTCTCCCTCAATTTTTTGAAAGCATTCAAGAAGGATAGGTTTAGTTATTTTTTGAAGGTTTGGTAGAACTGGTGGTTCTACTAACAGTGCTTGTGGTTGTGGTTCTGGGCTTTTGTTTTTTGGGAGACTTTGGAATACTCTTTCAAAACCATCGTTTGCTTTCATCATTTATATTTCTATTTCACTTATCTCCACTCTTTTTAAAAATTTTCTTCTTTTTACTGACTTTTGGTTTTGTTTGTCCTTTTTATTTTGAAATTCCAAATGTAAGATCAAATTTCAAATATAAGATCAGATCATCTTTTCTGTTTCTTTAGATTTTCTTGTTTTTGTATATAGGCCTGTATTGCTTATGTATTATTAGAGATTATTCTCACTTTCTTTTTGTGATTTCTAGTTTGATACCATTGTTATCAGAAAAGTCCCTTGATATAATTTTAATCCTAATGACTTTATTGACATTTGTTTTGTGACCCAACAAGTGGTCTATGTGGTCTATTCCTGAGAATGATTAATGTGACCTTGAAAAGAATGAACACTCATCTATAGGGGGGAGAGCTGTCACATGTCCTTAAACCCATCTGATCTAATCCACATTAAAGGTTATTGTTTCCTGATAAAGTTTCTGTCTAGTGAATCTGTTCATTGATGTGATGTCCACTGCTACTATTCTGTTGCTGCCAGTGTTTGCTTTCAGATTTATTAAGGAGTTGTCTTATATATTTCAGTGCTCTTTTGTTTGATGTATATATATTGAAGAGTACTATGTATTCATGATGCATTGATCCCTCATTGTATAGTATCCATTCCTGTCTCTTATTAAATTTGTTATTACCTGAAGATTTATTTTACTGATATAAGTATGATTGTCCCTGCCTTTTTTGAGATTGTTTTTAAGGTAGTATCCTTACCTTTACTTTGAGTCTGGGTTTATCTTTGAGCTATCTTCAAGCTATCATCTCAGATAGGACTTCTGGACACAGCAGAGAGTTGGATTTTGTTTTCTTATCCAATCATCCACTCTGTGACTTTTGATTAGTGAATTTAATCCATTTACATTACAGTAATTATTGATAGATGAGGACTTATTATTCCCATTTTCTCTTTAGTTATCTGTTGTTTTTAATCCAACTAAAATTATGCTATAATTCTATTTTTATAAGACTAGGTTAATCTTGAGAATTATTTTATTTGAGAATAATATATAAATCAATTTACATTTCTGTTTGCAACTTTTGCATATTTGTATATGAAGATTTTTTAAAATATCAGTTTGCATGTAATATTTGTATACTATAATCTCCCCAGAGAAGAATAAAATTTAATTTTTTATGTAAACAATGCAAATAGATATAGTAAACAATTGTATGCTATCCATTCCCCAAAACATATAGATATACACACCATACATCTGATAAAATAAAGAAAGTTAATAAGCTCATTAATCCTGGACTATTCCTCATCCTTGTTTACTTTTAAATAGAATCTATTCATTAATTTAAAAAATAAACTGAACAAAACTATTAATTACAACACATTGAGTTTACATCATTGATACCTGTACAAAATACAGAAATTCAAATTAGATGAAAAATTATTTATTAAGGCAGACTGTTAGCTTCACTATGTCTAGCATGTGGCATGATGTCATAAAATAATTGTTTTATTCATCAAAAGAGGTTCTCAACTATTGTAAGTCCCAACTAAATTTTCTTGCCTTGTTGTGACATACTAGCCATACTAATTTTTCTGCAGGCATTTATTTCTTAGATTTAGCTTTTATATTGTATCAGATTTTTATAAAGTATCTTTCTTACATCACAGAGTGAACAGGAATTGTAGCACATGACCAATTTTGAAACTCTTGAGATACAAAAAGTATTGAAATATATATAATCCTACCATTTAAGTTCCACATAGTTTTCTATCCTGTTTCCAGCATTTAGCTGTATTACCAAGAGCTACTCTTAACCAAATTCTTGTCAATTTTCCCCTTTTTAGGTCTGTGTCAATATTTTATGAAACACAAAATTGGATTAAGCTAACTGCAGTTTTTTAAAATCTGTTTTTCTTTATCTGAACATATTGCTATATCATCATGCATAGATTTCCTTACTTTCAATGGTTGCATTGTATTACAGTACATGGTGTATCATTATGTAGGTATGTCACTTATACTTAAGTTGCTTTCAGGGTTTTTTTTTTATGCTACAAAAATCATTTCAGGGTACATTCATGTAGCTTTATGTGTTTCTGTAACACTTACATAATGTAATTTCCTCTATTAGCTACTATTCTTCCTATGGTTACCCGATTAGCATCATGCTAAAATCGGTGGGATATTTCTTTTTCTTAGCATACGTCATTATCTTCTCTATTCCTTGATAATCTCAGTTTTTGTTGCTTATTCTTACCCTACTTTGGCATCCTCTCTTTCTCTGTGCAACCACCTCAAATTAGTCTAGGCTCTCTTATCTTTACATATTAGAGTCTGAACAACTTCATCATTTCCCAGTGTTTTGATTACCATGTATAAAATAATCAAACCAAATATTTTAATCTTAACCATAGACCTCTCTGGATTCCAGAATCAAGTAGATTGCAACACATTTGTTCCTTTTTTGTTTGATTTATTTTTCTATTCCATAGCTTTCTTCATGACCCTTAACCCATAAATCCTATTGAAATAAATTTATTTTATTCTTTCTTTAGATTTCTCACAATATCATCAAATGCTTATTGGAATGCCTTCTCCTCCTGCTGATACCCCCTCTGTTCACTCAGACCCCTCTCTCCTTGTTGTTTATTGATCTGTGTTGAGTCCTTTGGTCTCTTTGTTCTCTGTGGCATTGTCCTTTTCGTGGGTGAGGGACTATGTTCCTGGGTATAGCAAGCTGTGCTGGTAAGTGTTCAATCTTAACCTAGCATTGGGCAGCCAGTCCGTGCTCTTTTGGAGTCTATCAGTGTCTTCTCATTGTTGACAGTCTTCTCCAATCCCCTCCCTGTGCCGTTTAGTAAAGAAGTTTCTCGTTGTGAACAGGCATCTGCTGAAGGACTTTGCAGATCATTTCCTCTCCCTCAGATTGTAGTTTTGCTGAGAGACGGATGCCCCCAACTCTGTGATTTTCCTCTCCCATGGAATGGAGAGGGGCACCTTGCCCTCTTAGGTGGCATATTCAGCCCTTAGATTTTGGCTCATCCACTCCTTGTGAGGCTGTAAGTGTGATTCTGTGATAGGTCATCTCCATGGTCATTTCTCCAGTTCAGTATGCAATGGCTGTCTTGATATTCCTTCTTTTGCGTTCCGCTCAGATATGTGGGCAGGATGTTTATCTGGTCCCTCACCTATTCTATCCATCCTATGTCTGTGTTTGTATTATTTGTTCTCTTCTCATTCCTTCTGAGGATTAAGTAGAATGAGAGTGAATAGGATAAATTTATTTTATTTAAAACCAAATTCTGATTTCATCAGAACCAAGTCTCCCCAGTATTTTTTTAAATTTAATCTTAGTAAATGGTATTGCCATCAAAAAATTGAATAACAGAAATAAATACCATTATACTTCATCTTCATGTGTCATTTTATTTCCAAAACATTTCTTCACTACAGGAACTTTTCCCTATCTCTTCTGCTACCCAACTAATTCATGCTACTATTATCTTTTATCATTGCTATATCTTCCTAATCTTTGTCACTTACTTTTATTCTGCTCTAATCAAGTTATTGATTATAGTCCGATTCACATCCCCTCCTCACTTCCTGCTTTTCAGTCACACCAATTTCTCCAGT